>ML794630.1:149305-194236 GCA_009831015.1 Picea engelmannii
TGAGGATAATGGTCATATGGACCAGGAGCGTAGTCATCGGAGTTTCGAGGATCGCGAGTTGGATATGTCAAAATTCCTTGACAACGAAAACCCCGAAATCGCGATATGATCTCAACCGTTAAATCAAGAATTAGATCTGGTCCGTTGATTTCCTTCATCGGAGAATCGGGGATTGCAATTTCAATATGCAAAGAACACTTGACAACGAAAACCCTGAAATTGCGATATGCGATTTCACGAGTTAATCACAACCGTTGGATAACAAGTGATCTAGACCATCGATCCAACACACGTCAACAGACCACGTCAGATAGGGACATGTGGCACATCCAGGTAATGATAGGTGTCAGGCAGATTCAACACTTCAGGCTCATGCAATTCACGAATCAGAGTGACACGTGGCAGGATCTAACACGTGTCAAACCACGTGTAACGTCAGCAGAGGCATCGGCGATCGGGACTTTGATATGTCAAGAACACACTGCAACAGAAACTCCGAAATCGCGATATGCGATTTTGCGATGTAATCTGAGCCGTCGAGCTAGAAGTGATATGGACCGTTGAATCTTTGCATGGAGTATCGGGGATCGGGAATCGGCACTTTACAATGTCAAAATCTCTTGACAACGAGAAACCCGAAATCGCGATGTGCGATTTCGCGATTCAATAGTAGTCGTTGAATCTAGAATGAATCTGAACCATAGATCCTAGCCCTGGTCGGAGTTTCGGGGATCAGGTTTTGGTATTGACAAGAACATTGAACATCAGACATCGTGAAATCGCGATACGCGATTTCCCGATAAGGCATATAGCCTGTGGGCCACCCAGGAGTCAGTGGAGGACAGGTGTAAGGAGTACAGAGGAAGTCGAGAATCGGCATATCGCAAGTCTAGGGGGCATATGCACATTATCATCGTAAACCCCGAAACCCCGACGAGAGGTATGGTGGTGGTCACATGATAGCTAGTCACATGGACTATTGTGTAACAGAAAGGGGCTAAAGCTCGGGAAAGGAGCACATCGGGGATTGGAGAATCGGGGGTTCCGAGTACATGTGCATTTCGACACTAAGAATGTTGAAATCGCGATATATGAAATCCCGATTTGATCTGAACTGTTGGATCAAGAAATGATCGAAGGGCTACTGAGGCACGACACAGTGAGTTCGACTGTTAGAGAGAAGACGAAGAGTCTCAACTGCCAGAGAGGCTGAGGAATCTTAGCATACACACCCAGTGATGTTGAACGCGTGTGAAAAGGGGCCAGAGAAGCTGAAGAGTTACCATGAGTATCAGGTAGAGCACTCGAGAGGTGGAAAACATGGGCACGGTGTGAGCATGAGAGTGTGGCACACATTGCATGCACGAGGTGCACAGAAACTATAAGTATAGAGTGCAGAGAAGAGATTAGGGTTGTTGTTGCCATTGTTGTTGGAATTGTTGTGGTCGCTGTGAAGAAGGATTGAAGTGTGAGCAAGGAGGCAGAGCACAGGAGTAGAAATACACAGCAGAGGAAGGTTGCATGAAAGGGACATGATGTAGAGAGTATAAATGGAGAAGAACAGAAAGTGCAAGGAGGGTGCAGAAGACATTGATGCAAACAGAGTAGAGCAGTGCAACAGAACAGCGACAAGACTAGTAAGCCATTGGATAACTTTATTGCGCTGTAATAAGTTTAAGTTATGAAGATTAATATTATAGGGAGGTTGGAAGGTGCTCGGGAGGACTGTTGTCCTCGGAGGTTCAAGTGGGTGCTTGAACACAGGGAGTTGTAGCTTCCATCTGGTTGCAGCCAGAAAAACCAGGGTGGCAGGGTGGTGCAAGGGAGAACTCTTGTTCTCTGCTATATAGGTTGGTGCCTGTATGATTGGAAGTTGGTGCTTCCATCCAGTTGGTGCTGGAAACAGTCAGGGAGTTGGTGCTTCCTTCTACTTGGTGCTAGAGAAACCAGGGAGTTGGTGCTCCTTCTAGTGGGTGCTAGAGAAAACAAAGAGTTGGTGCTCTCAGCAAGTTGCAGCTTGCAAAACAGAGGTTGTAGCCTCATTATGAGTTGGTTCTCATATGTATGATAATGTAAAGAATGTAACTATTACTTATCATATAAAGAAAAGAGGTTTTTACCCTGTATGGGTTTCCTCAGGAAATATCTGTCTCTGTGTTTCTCATATATGTGACTGATGCTGAATGAGCAATTGTTTATTTCCCTCCATTATTGTGATCATCATTTAGTGTTTCAGTAAAGAGTTTAAAAGAAGCATAATTGTTTAAGCACGGTAACAACTGATTCACCCCCCCCCCTCTTAGTTGTCCAACACAGGGTACCCTCTCATTTTTCTAAGTATTCATACCTGCACAAATCCAAGGGAGGGATTTCCACAGCCAAGTTTTAGCTTACTAGCAATCATCCTGGTTTAAGGGAAGTTCTTGTAAAAGTGCAGCCTTGTCCATTTGAATCTTGACTTTAGGTCCTCTTGGTTATTACCACCCCATATCCATGAGAATCTCTCATCCTAAACTATGGATACTCCTCAGATGAAGAAGTTACACAAGGGGGGCATGATAGTTAGAACTGAACCTGTGGATATGCATCTTTTTGAGATAGAGCCCATGGAAAGACAAGTTTTTCAAAGAGTGGGATGCCTCTCTTTCTACCAAAATATGCAAAGAGGTCATCCTGAGGTGACAAGGCAGTTTTCCTTACATTTTGATGGTCGGAAGACCAAGGTAGGGGATTTAGAATTTGAGGTGACTGAGACCTCTATTTCAACTGCAACAGGAATCCCTATCACAGGTGAGAAATGGTTTAAAGCCATGGCTTTGAATGCAACCTATGCCAAAGATTTCCTTAAGCCTAAACATCAAGCTCATGATTTGTCTAAAGGTGTGCCAAGGAATCGGTTGATTGAGCAGTTTGACAAGATATTGAGGATCATTCAGAGATACTTTACTGTGAAGGGAGGTTCAACACATTATACCAGTACCATATAAGGCTTATGTTGCATTTTAATGGAAAAATTGAAATGAACATTCCCTACTATTTGCTAAGGAGCATAGGAAAAATGTCAGACAGGGTTCAATCCAAGTCTAAGGCTATGGATACTAGCATCTTTCACTCTGTATTGATTATAATTTTGGTTTCTGAAGAGCTGGGTAAGAAAGATATCTCATAGGAACATTTCATTATTTCTTCTCATTTTAAGTTTGATATAGAAGCTACTCCTCAGTCGCAAATAGAAAGCCATTCACCATCTACCATTGTTGCTAAAGCAGGTACCAGCAAGAAGAGAAAGGGAAGAGTTCCTATTCAATATTCAGAGGCCATCAAGGAGGCTTATCATTCTCCACATAGAGAACTTTCACCCCCTCCTCCAGCAGAGTTAGAAGAAGTCCCTTCTACTACTAAAACTACAGCAAAGAAAGAGAAGAAGATACACTTCTCCTCATCTCCTCCAGCAGTTAGTACCAAGTTCAGGAAAACTTTCACAAGATCATCAGCTCCTAAAGAGGTTGTTGAAGAACGGTCCCTACCAAAATCCTCTATCCTACAAAAGAAGAAATATAAAGGCATTATAAATCCTGTGGAGAAGAAATAAGAAACCCTTGTGCAAAAGAAGAAAGATAAAGGAAAAGATATCAAGAAGTGTGATGAGATAGACAAGGCAATTCCTATGCATCAGGAAGAGGAGACCATAAAAAAGCATGTCAAGATTGTTCATGTCACTACTCCACCTGACAGAGAGACATTCAAAAGATTAATCAGGCAACTTAGGGATGCTAGGAAGGAGGTGGCTCAGTTGAAAGCAGAATCCATGTCTGACAGGGTTAAGATGAAAGAACTCATGGATGGCTACAGTCACACTCTTGACCTGGAAAGGTTCATAACAAGAAAGGCCCAGCCTCTCTATAGGCAGCTCAAAAACCTTTACAAGCAGAACAGATGCTTTCAGTCTCAGAACAGGAAGCTTAAAGCAGAGTTGCAACATTTTCAAGATGAAGTGGCTCAAAGGAACTTGCAGGTATTGGTTGAAGCCGTTACTGAAAAGAAGACACCAGCAGCCAAGGAGAGAAAATATCCATTGAAGAATGCTATCACTACTAAAAGGAAGAAACCTATTGTGCTAAAGGAGGATCCTCTTTCTCCAAGAAAGAGTGTCAGGTTAAGTGTCAAGTTAATGAAGTAGTTGGTGAAAGGTGAACCCCATTTTTGAAGAAGGTCCCTTTTTGTGAGGATAAATTGTTGTTGAAACATTAACTTTTCCACCTATATAGGCTTCTAAGTGCTTACTCTTCAAATTTTTAAGCTTTTTATGAAGAATCAACTCCTTTGGCAGTAATAGTGCAGACATTTTGTAGCGCTATGGCGCTACGGAATAGTCTATTTTGATGTTCCACCAGTTTTCTACCTGCAATTTTGTTGAATCACTTAAAATCTAATGGTGTTGCTACTATCTCGAGATTGCTACTCGTTTTGTGCATGTCCAAGTGAAGGTGCTGCATATTTTGACGACGCTACCCAAAGTTTGACAGAACACACAGGTGGGCGCTACCTAAATTCGCTACCGAATTTCTGGTAGAGATGGAATTTGCACAGAGACGCACCAGAGTGGCGTTACCGAAATTTGCTACCTAAATTTTCGTAGAGACTGAAGTCTGCACAGAGGATACGAATATTTGGCGCTACCTATTTTTCTACATGTCTAGTTTTGAGGTTGTGCTACAGAGTATCATGAAATTTGGTGAAGACACTTCAAAGTGTGCTACCCAGAATGTTACCCAAAGATGCTACCAACAAATACCAGGAATCCAGGAGGGTCGAGCTAAAAAAAATTGATAGCTGATGATGGAGAGAATAGCAGAAACAACAGCTGGCAGCATGATGACAACCACATTCCCCTGAAGGACACATGGAAAACAAGGAGTTGTGCACCAAAGGGGGATCAAGTTAGTTTGAAGATTGGTTGGATTAGTCACCAACAGTTTCCTATTTTATAGCATAGGTTGTTAGTCAAGTTGTTAGATGAAATAAATTCTTAGAGATTTTCATGGGAAGGAGGCCAACTCGCACCTCCAACTGTTGCCTCCCTTTTTGTTATAAATAGATAGATGAAATGCTTTAGTAGGTTCAAATGGTTGAGCAAGGCTCCCTTAAACTGTAATATTTTGATGAAGTTACTGTGAACTGGTTATGTACTTGATTTGAGACATCTTGGTTAATAGAAATCAGCTTCTCTTTCCAGCTTATTTGCTTCTTATGCTAAAGTGTTCATGCTTTGAATGATTCACTTGAATGGTCGTGGTGATATTATGATGTATGTTTGATTATTATATTATCATGATGTTTCTTTAGTGTCCTTAAGTTATAAACTCAAGAAGATCTTGTGTTAAAAGTATTTCTTCTTTAGGTTGTTTATAGACCTTATGTTTGCACTAACCCCTACATTCCTCTCACTGAAGTCTTCCCTCTGTTCATACTTACTCCCAATTACTGATTGAAGTTAGGCAAGACCTTGATTTCTCGTGCATGCTAGCCCTGATTTCTAAGTTGGAACATTATCATCTTGAGTCTTATCCATTTGACCCTTCAAAACTCTTTTACATTCACATATAACCTGATGGGTATTGGGCTTGCCTTCCATGCAATCTGAAGGTGATTCCTAGTGCTAACATTCTTAGTGCCATTGTCGGGGAACGATTTCAAGACTTTTCCCTGGGATTAAATGACACAGCTTACTAGTTCTAAAGGTGCATTGGAACTTAGTATCTTGAATATTGCAGCTTGCACCTGGTGACTCCATTGTTTCATCTCTGGCACCTAAAGGCAGACATACGAGTTCAAATCCACAACTACCTATATTTCCATCTGAGGCTGACCCAGAGAAAATAATCAAGAAGGGAAAAGCTTCCCAAAACAAAAATTTGTTGATGATACAAGTGCTTCTGGCCAGTTGCCTCATTCCACTCTTGATACTCCAGTTTTTATATCAAGTAAGCTTTCTTTAACTTATGCTAAAGTATCTAAGAAACTTGATTTTGAAGAGTTTATTGTCGAGTAATCCTCCTTTGAAACTAATTTGAAAGAAGAAATCACTGACATTCTTTCTTCCCTTAACATTGAAAAGTGTTTAAGTCTTGATAGTTTGGAAGATTTCCCTACTTTAGGATTTGCTACCCCACCTCCTGTTAAAATTTATGTTGCCAAAGAAGTGAAAACTTCGCCCCCTTTACAAACTTTACCATCTTCTTCTAAGACTCAACCTTCTGCTATGAAAACTGAAACCCCCCCTTCATACTTTCCTTCTTCTCCTAATCTTCACACAATCAAGTACCCTTCTCCTCCTTGTTCACCAAGAGTTCAAAACCAAATGGTAATTGTTAACCCCCCTGCAAATAGGATGGATGCCATAGTCATTGCATGATATGCTCCTCTTGTCTTACCTCAGCCAGTGAATTCTCTCCCTCCTGGAGATTATTTGAAATACATGCCCAATTTTAAGGGAGAAGAAGATATAACCGTTGAGGAACATCTTGATGCTTTCTACAACTATGCAGATAATCAAAACATTGAAAATGAGGATGTGTGGATAAGGGTCTTCGTCCAAAGCCTTTTTGGTGAGGCTAGGAAGTGGTTTAGGGGTCTGGCCCATGGATCCATTACTGGAATTGAAGCATTAGACGAGGCCTTCTTGAGGCACTGGGGGGACAAAAATGACTTTTTGTACTATATCACTAAATTTGGATCCCTAAAAGGGAAAGAAGGAGAGTTTGTCTCTGACTTTTCTAAAAGATTTAACAAAATGTACAATAAGATTCTTGATGAGATAAAACCCACTGAAACTTCTGTAAAATCACTTATAACAGTGCCTTTGACCCCAAGTTTTTCCTTCTACTGAGAGAAAGAAGATCAACTTCCTTAGTTCATATGCAAGATGTGGCCTAGGAGGTGGAATCCAAAATAGTGGCATCTGATAAACTCAAAGGGAAATATGATAGCGATAGGATAAAAAGCAGAACTGAAGCCTCAACCTCTTATTCCCATACTATTCATCCTAAAGTAGATGAGCTCACCAAATTAGTAAAATCTATTTCTACTGAGATAGAGAAGTTAAAACTAGAAGGAAAACAGACCTACATAAATACTCAAAATATTGATAACAGAGGTAACTTCAGGAGACCAAATAATGCTCCCCAAATCCTTCCCAGAGATCCCAGAAATAGTGAGAGAGATGATCAAAGGGTACAAACTCCTTTATAGAACAACCTAGTTGTTGATGAAGAAGGAGAGGAGGAAGAAGTTGATCCCGATATTCATTGCTTAGGTGACACATCCCCATCCCCTCACTTGATTCAATCTGCTTTTGAGAAATCCTTGATGGATATCCAGATAAATGAATTAAGTAAAGGAGATAAAGCAAAAGAAAGTACTAATAGATATAATCTTAGATCCAAGAAGAATGAAGAAAAAACTGATGCTCCTAATCAACCTGCCCAAAAAGAAAATTTTTCCAAGGCTGTAACAGTTAGCAGTAAGGAAAAAGACACTCAAAGTCCACAAGTTCTTATCATAAATCCTACTACTAAAACCAAATAAATCCTTAAGTCTTCTTCTTCCTTCAGTTTTGAGAATGAGATCCAAAAAATAAAGATCCTTGTACCTTTTTTGGAATTGATAAAAAATGAAGAATTTAAGAAATATCTCTCCAAAATGTTACAACCCAGAGCCTCTCCAAGTGACAGTGATTCAGTAAATCTACAAGATAAAAAACCAGCAGTGATCTTGGTTCCATTGATAGAAGATAGAGATGATTCATCCCCTCCTTTCTATACATCATTGAATATTCATGATAAGGTGTTGCATAAGTGTTTGATGGATTCAGGGGCATCCCACAATCTCATGCCAAAAACTGTTATGGATGAACTTGGGTTAGAAATCACAAAGACTTTCCATGACTTATATTCTTTTGACTCCAGGAAATTGAAGTGTATTTGAGTCATTAAGGATTTGGTTGTGACTCTATTTCAGCTGCCCATGAAAAGCATAGTCATGGATATCGTGGTGGATGATGTTCCCCCCAAGTTCAGAATGCTCTTGTCAAGGTCTTAGATAAAAAGACTTGGGGGAACCTTGCAGATGGATCTCTCATATGCTACTATTCTCGTTTTTGGGGGAGAACATAGAAGACTTTACAGGGAAGCTCAATTGGATTACATAATTAGTGATGAAGCAAACCCCACAAATCATCATGTTATTGCTTTTGATACTGATTTGGGATCTAGCATTTTGCAGCTCACTGACGCTCCTGAAACTCCTCTTGAAATCAGAAAATAGTCTATTACCTTTTGTGAGGAATCTCCTCTAACCACCTATTTGGAATATGTTCTTTGATGGAGCCTCTTCTAAGGAAGGTGTTGGTGTTGGAGTGGTTTGTGTCTCACTAGCTCAAGAGACTATATCTTTGTCATACAAACTAGAATTTGAAACTACTAATAATGTGGCAGAGTATGAAGCTCTTGTCTTGGGACTGAGGGTTGCTAAAGACATGGGGATAGAAGAGCTATCAGTATTTGGGGATGTTGAATTAATAGTCCATCAGATTAAAAATATTTATCAAACAAATCACCCTAGGCTTAGATCATACAAGAATGAAGTGTGGGACTTGCTGGACAGTTTTTTCTCAGCTTTTAACATTTCATTTATTCCTAGAGAAGAGAATACCATGGCTGATTATTTGGTAGTATCAACAAGAAATTTCATAATCCCAATACCACCTAAACTCAAGAATGATGTAGAATTCAAGTACAGACCTTCTATACCGGACAATGTAAAATATTGGAAGGTGTTCGAAGATGATCTAGAACTTAAAAAATTCCTCGAGACTGTTGATGATTTTTTTGCATTACACATTGATCAGGATCATGATTCTGAAATTACTCCTCATGCTGATGTTTTCCTTAATAAAATTGCTAATCATCATATTGTGCAGCTACCTAGCAATCACATCCCAAAAGGATTAGTTCCTTTGGAAACATTATTTGATGGAAATGATGTGGCAGTGAAGGGGAAAGTGTCCACTGATGATGTTGACATAACTGATTGCAATCTAGGCACATAAAAGGATCCAAAATATGTCAAGTTATCAAGCAGCCTATCAAGAGAGTAGAGGGAAGAATATACTGAGTTGTTAAAGGAATTTTCTGATGTATTCTCTTGGACTTATGAAGATCTCAGAACTTTTGACACCAACATTATAGAGCACAAGATCCCATTAAGGGAAGAGACCAAACCCTTTAGGCAAAAGTTGAGGCAAATAAATCCTATGTTGTTGCTTGTCATGGAGAAAGAGGTAAAAAAAAAATAGATGCTAAAACTATTATTCCTTTGAGGTATTCTAAATGGGTGGCCAACTTGGTCCCAGTGAGAAAAAAGAATGGAGAAATCAGACTTTGCGTTGATTTCCGGAATCTGAACAGAATTTTTAAAAACGATAATTACCCTCTACCCAAGATGGAGCACATATTATAGAGGGTGACAGGTGAAGCTAGGATGTTCGTGATTAATGGTTTTTTCTGGTTATAATCAGATTTCTGTTTTACCATAAGATAGAGAGAAAACTGCCTTCACCACTCCTTGGGGTACGTTCATGTACGCTAAGATGCCCTTCGGTTTGATGAACGCAGGGGCAACCTTTCAGTGAGCTATGGACATAGCATTTATTGAAGAGAAGGAAAAATTTTATTGTTATCTATTTAGATGACAATAACTGTGTTCTCTAAATCTCATAAAGAACACTATGATCATCTAAAAAAGGTTTTCTTGAAATGCAGAAAATTTGGTCTCTCTTTGAATCCAAAAAAATCATTGTTTGCCATGAAGGAGGGGAAATTATTGGGGCATATTGCGTCACTTGAAGGTGTAAGGATTTATTATAGCATAGTTGAAGTTAACCAAACCTTGTCACTTCCTAGATCCAAGAAGGAGGTTCAATCTTTTTTGGGAAAAATTGATTTTTTGAGAAGGTTTGTGTCAAATTTTGTTGAGTTGGTCAAGTATATCACAGCCATGTTGAGGAAGGATAATGAAATCAAATGGACTGTTGATTCCTGTAATTCTTTTGATCAGGTAAAGAAATCCTTGATTGAAGCCCCGATCCTTATCAGTCCAGAATACTCTAAGGATTTTCTTATTTTTTCTTTTGCTTCATTTGATACAGTAGCAGTTGTTTTATTGCAGAAGGACATTGAAGACTTAGAGCATCCCATTGATTTTTTCAGCAGGGCATTGAGAGATGTTGAATTAAAATATGACATCATGGATAAGAAATTCAATGCATTGGTTAAAGCTCTCAAGTCTTTTAGAGTTTATGTGTTTCATTCAAGATGCATTGTTTATGTCCCATCAGCTTTTGTAAAGGAGATTCTCATTCAACCGGATATAGACAGAAAAAGGAGCAAGTGGATTGTTAAAATCCTTGAATTTGATCTTGATATTAATCCCACCAAATTGGTTCAAGGCCAGGGTTTAGCCAAGTTGTTGGATGAATCAAATTTCTCGGCCTTGGGGGTAAATTTCATGAACTCATGTTCAGAAAATCAGCAGGTTGAATTGACTGACAACGGTTCTCAAGTCACTCCTACTTTGGCAGATTGCAGTTGGTACAAGGACATTATATTTTTTCTACATAAATTACAGCCCCCAAATGGTATGGAAAAGAGTAAGGTGAGAGATTTGAAACTCAAATCAATTAAATAATGCCTTATTGATCAAGTCTTGTATTGGAAAGACCCATTAGGAGTGATTTTGAGGTGCCTAGACCCATAAGAAGCCCAAAAGATTATGTTTGATTTTCATGACAGTTTATGTGGGGGGCATCATTATTGGAGAAACACGGCATACAAGATTCTCAGGGCTGGGTACTTCTGTCCTAGTCTGTTCATTGATGTTTCTGCTAAGATCAGAGCCTGTGTTAAATGTTAGAAATTCTCTGGAAAGCAGCAGCTCAAGTCTTTGGCATTAAAACATGTGGCAGCTTCAGGACCCTTTCAATAGTGGGGCTTAGATTTTATCAGGGAAATTCATCCTGCTTATAGTGGTCAACATAGATGGATCTTGACTGCTACAGATTACTTTACTAAGTGGATAGAGGTTATCCCTACAAGGAATGCTTCCCATAAAGTGATTATTGGTTTCCTTGAGGACATTATGGAAAGGTTTGGGTGTCCGAACATAATCGTCACTGATAATGTTGCATCTTTCAAGGTTGAACCATTAATTCAGTTCTATGAACAGTTTGGGATCACGTTGGTTCACTCCACCCCTTACTACCCTCAAGGGAATGGGCTTCCAGAGTCCTCTAACAAAAGCCTGATAAAGATCATTAAAAATTTGCTAGAGGACAACAAAAAGGCACGGGACTCAAAAATCAAGTTTTCTTTGTGGGATGACAGAGTGACAACAAAGAGGTCTCTGGGCCTTTCTCCTTTCCAGTTGGTGTATGGGGTTGAGGCCATTTTTCCTTCTCAGCTTGCCTTGCCTGTGGAAAAAATATTTCAAGATTACCAAGGGGAGCCAGATCATATGATCAAAAGGATTCAGTAGTTGCTTGAAGTGCAGCAGACTCGGAAGCAACTTGTAGATAAAACACATGATCACCAACTGAAGATCAAGCAAGCATTTGACAAGAAAGTGAACAAAGAGGATTTTCAACTGGGTGATTTGGTGCTCAAGTGGGATGCACCGAAACAAGATAAAGGAAAGAATGGTAAATTTGAATCTTTATGGATCGGTCCCTTCAAAATCTCTGAGGTATTCTCTAATAACACTTTCAAGTTGAATAATATGGAGAATGAAGAAGTTTTTGGTGGCCCTGTCAATGGGCATTTTCTGAAAAATTACTTTGCTTGAGCCTTGAGTAGCTTTTCATGCCATTGTAAATATCATCTTTATTTTATTTTTGTTTCAATAACTAACCCCATAGCCCTAGGATAGGGCACTAAATTTACTCATTCTTGGCAGCCCGCAGGGGGCATGCCATCCACTATGGAGCCAATGTTATCACACTAAGTTGCCTTGGGTTTTTTAGTTTGTTTTCATCTTTTCCTAAGCCTTAGATTTTAATTTTTTAATTTCACTCCTTTAAAAAAAAAAGTGTTCTTGTTAGGACCCCCTTGATAATTAAAGTGTTGATTCATGACTTAAGTTTTTATCCTCATTCGAATTTGGACTTAGAGCCATTTTTGTTCATGACTTAACTTTGATCCCCCTTATGATTTGTCACTAGGATCGTTTCACTCCACGAATAGCTTGATTTGACAGGCCATTTTTCTCACTCATTCCCTCATGGCCCTACCTTGTTGTCCTTGGCTTACCTGTCCAATCATTTTTTGAAATAGAGCGTTGCCCACTCATCAGGAATTTTTGTAGCGCCTTTCTCGTTCATCATTTTCCACCATGATCTATGATTACAACGTTGATGTCATCTTCCTTGTTTTCAGCGCCAGGAGTTGGTTAAAGATGCCTTCAATATCTCGTATTTACGAGCTTTGATAACAGTTTGTGATTTTTGAAAAATTCAAGATTGTTGCGCTATGAAAACTCTCAGTTTTGACCAATCGACAACAGTGCTACCAGATCCGTTGCTGAGGTAGATTTGGAGGCTGGGTTGTTCGCGAATTCTTCCTGAAATCTCGCTCAGGCTTCAAACAGATTTTATTCCACAGGTATTTTGTGATTCCTCCTCTGCACATAATTTTCAAAGAGAGTTAGAGCTCAGAGTTTTGGATTATCGGGCTTGCATAGTTGAAGGAGACCTTTTCCTCACACCATTCTATCCTTGTCTCCCCTCCTTTAAAACCTGTAAATTTCACTACTTGCATGTTGAAGTCTGATACATCTACCCACTTTAGCTACTAAGCTCGCAGCATTCAAGCAGTTTTATCTGTTGCATACGCGGTGCGCTACTTAGAGGTGTTTCTTAACCACATTGTTTCTCCCTTGCCTCCTCTGACACTTAAGTCGGGCGTTTTCTACCCAGTTTCAAAGGCCAATTACAGGGTACCCTCTCATTTTTCCAAGTATTCATACCTGCACAAATCCAAGGGAGAGATTTCCATAGCTAAGTTTTAGCTTACTATCAATCAGTCTGGTTTAAGGGAAGTTCTTGTAAAAGTGCAACCTTGTCCATTTGAAGCTTGACTTTAGGTCCTCCTCGTTATTACCACCCCATAGCCATAAGAAGCTCTCATCCTAAACTATGGAGACTCCTCATACGAAAAAGTTACACAAGAGGGGCAAGATAGTTAGAACTGAACCTATGGATATGCATCTTTTTTAGACAGAGCCCATGGCAAGACAAGTTTTTCAAAGAGTGGGATGCCTCTCTTTTTTCCAGAATATGCAAAGAGGTCATCCTGAGGTGGCAAGGAAGTTTGCCTTACATTTTGATGGTCGGAAGACCAAGGTAGGGGATTTAGAATTTGAGGTGATTGATTCCTCTATTTTAGCTGCAACATGAATCCCTATCACAGGTGAGAAATGGTTTAAAGCCATGGATTTGAATGCAGCCTATGCCAAAGATTTCCTTAAGCTTGAACATCAAGCTGGTGATTTGTCTAAAGGATTCAAGGAATTAGTTGATTGAGCAGTTTGACAAGATATTGAGGATCATTCAGAGATACTTCACATGTGAAGGGAGGTTCAACACATTATACCAGTACCATATAAGGCTTATGTTGCATTTTACTGGCAAAATTGAAATGAACATTCCCTACTATTTGCTAAGGAGCATAGGAAAAATGTCAGACAGGGTTCAATCCAAGTCTAAGGTTGTGGATACTAGCATCTTTCACTCTGTATTAATTAGAATGTTGGTTTCTGAAGAGCTAGGTAAGAAAGATATCTCATGGGAACCTTCCATTATCACTTCACATTTTAAGGTTGATATAGCAGCTACTCCTCAGTCACAGATAGCAATCCCTTCACCATCTACCAGTGTTGCTAAAGAAAGTACCAGCAAGAAGAGAAAGGGAAAAGTTCATGTTCAAGATTCAAAGGCCATCAATCAGGCTTATGGTTCTCCACAGAGAGAAATTTCACCCCCTCTTCCACCAGAGTTAGAAGAAATCCCTTCTACTACTTAAACTACAGCAAAGTAAGGGAAGAAGATACACTTCTCCTCATCTCCTCCAGCAGTTAGTACCAAGGTCAGAAAACCTTTCACAAGATCATCAGATCCTAAAGAGGTTGTTGAAGAACAGTGCCTACCAAAATATTCTATCCTACAAAATAAGAAAGGTAAAGGCATTGTAAAACCTGTGCAGAAGAAAGAAGAAACCCTTGTGCAAAAGAAGAAAGATAAAGGCAAAGATATCAAGAAGCCTAATGTTATAGACAAGGAAATTCCTATGCATCAGGAAGAGGAGACCATAAAAAATCCTGTCGAGACTGTTCATGTCACTACTCCACCTGACAGCCAAACATTCAAAATATTAATCGGGAAACTTAGGGATGCTAGGAAGGAGGTGGCTTAGTTGAAAGCAGAATCCATGTCTGACAGGGTTAAGATGAAAGAACTCATGGATGGCTATAGTCACACTCTTGACCTGGCAAGGTTCGCAGTAAGAAAGGCCCGGCTTCTCCATAGGCAGCTCAAATACCTTTACAAGCATAATAAAGGCTTTCAGTCTCAGAACAAAAAGCTCAAAGCAGAGTTGCAGCATTTTCAAGATGAAGTGGCTCAAAGGAACTTGTAGGTATTGGTTGAAGCCGCTATTGAAAAGGAGACACCAGCAGCCAAGGAGAGCATGGCTCCATTGAAGAAGCATGTCACTGCTAAAAGGAAGAAGCCTGTTGTGCTAAAGGAGGATCCTCTTTCTCCAAGAAAGAGTGTCAGGTTAAGTGTCAAGTTAATGAAGTAGTTGGTGAAAGGTGAGCTCCATTTTTTAAGATAGTCCCTTTTTTTGAGGATAAATTGTTGTTGAAACATTACCTCTGCAACCTATACAGGCTTCTAAGTGCTTGTTGTTCAGATTTTTGAGCTTTTTTTGAAGAATTAACTCCTTCGACAGTAATAGTGTACACATTTTGTAGCGTTATGGCACTACGAAATAGTCTATTTTGATGTTCCACTGGTTTGCTACCTACAATGTTGTTGAATCGCCTAAAAGCTAATGGTGTTGCTACTATCTCAATATTTCTACTCATTATGTATATGTCCAAGTGAAGGTGTTGCATATTTTGATGGCGCTACCTAAAGTTTGACAAAATACATAGACGAGCGCTACCTAAATTCGCTACCAAATTTCTGGCAGAGACGGAATTTGCACAGAGATGCACCAAAGTGGCGCTAACGAAATTCGCTACCTAAATTTTCAGAGAGACTGAAGTTTGCATAGAGGATACGAATATTTGGCTCTACCTATTTTGCTACATGTCTAGTTTTGAGTTTGCACTACAGAGTCTCGTGAAATTTGGTGAAGACACTACGAAGTGCACTACTCAGAATGCTACCCAAAGATGCTACCGACATATACCAGGAACCCAGGAGGGTCAAGATAACAACTTTTGGATAGATGATGATGGAGAGAATTGAAGAAACAGCAATTGGTGGCATGATGACAGCCACATGCCCCTGAAGGACACATGGCAAACAAGGAGTTTCACACCAAAGGGGGATCAAGTTAGTTTGAAGATTGGTTGGATTAGTCACCAACACTTTCCTATTTTATAGCATAGGTTGTTATTCAAGTTGTTATATGAAATAAATTCTTAGATATTTTCATGGGAAGGAGGCCAGCTCGCACCTCCAGTTGTTGCCTCCCCTTTTTTTATAAATAGATAGATGAAATGCTTTAGTAGGTTCGAATGGTTGAGCAAGGCTCCCTTAAACTGTAATATTTTGATGAAGTTGTTGTGAACTGGTTATTTACTTAATTTGAGACATCTTGGTTAATATAAATCAACTTATCTTTCCAGCTTATTTGCTTCTGATGCTAAAGTGTCAGTGCTTTGAATGATTCACATGAATGGTTGTGGTGATATTATGATGTATGTTTGATTATTATATTATCATGATGTTTCTTTAGTGTCCTTAAGTTCTAAACTCAAGAAGATCTTGTGTTAAGAGTCTTTCTTCTTTAGGTTGTTTGTAGACGTGATGTTTACAGAAACCCCTACATTGCTCTCACTGAAGTCTTCCCTCTGTTCATACTTACTCCCAATTACTGATTGAATTTAGCCAAGACCTTGATTTCTCATGCATGCTAGCCCTGATTTCTGAGTTGGAACATTATCATATTGAGTCTTATCCATTTGACCCTTCAAAACTCTTTTACATTCACATATAACCTGATGGGTATGGGGATTGCCTTCCATGAAATCTGAAGGTGATTCCTAGTGCTAAAACCCTGAAAGAGAATTTGGTCATGGCCCAGAATCCGATGAAGCAACAAGAAGATCAAGGCCGCTTTGAGCGTCAATTTGCTGAAGGGGATCAAGTGTTTCTTCGACTGCAACCTTAAGTGCAAAATTCCCTCAAGGCCAACCATTGTCAGAAGCTGGCACCCAAATTTTATGGTCCTTATACCATTCTCAAGTGTGTGGGATAGGTGGCCTATTAGTTAGCTTTGCCTAGTCATTCTAAGCTACATCATGTTTTCCATGTTTCATGCTTAAAGAAAGTGATTGGAACTAAGTGCCAAATTCAAACCAACCTTCCCAAGTTGGACAAAGAAGACTCCATTTGACTACAACCACAATCATTTTTGGACCAGCATGAGCGTCGCCTGCGTCAGCGAACCATCAAGGAAGTGTTGGTCCAGTGGAAAGATACAACTCCAACATATGCCACTTGGGAACCAACTACCATTCTACCGCAATTTCCACATCTCAAGCCTTGAGGACAAGGCTATTTTTAAGGGGGAGGACATATTAAGGACCTAACCCCTCACGTAGGTAGAAAAATGTATTCTGATGTAATAAAGTTCAATATTAATAAGGCCTTGCAATAAGGTATAATAAGTCGAATGTAAGAAGACCTAATAAAAGCTTATGCTTCTAGAAGGATCTTCCTCTAGATGGTTCTCTTGATAGACATATTTAGTATAAATAGGAGTCAAGGGTATGAGAACCCTAGCTTGGATATTATTGTAATAGATCTCGGCTCGACTGGAGGTTTCCTCCTCGAAGAGGCAAGTGAACATTTCTCTCAGTAATCGAAGTGCTCTTTCTAGTGTTATTATGTTATCATTTCAGTGTTATTGTGGTGTTATTCTGGTTATATTGTTGTTCATCTGCCATTTCTAGCATTTTATTTTTGTTTTGCATACTTTGTATATCTGGAATATTAAAATGTGTATGATTGCTCATTTGTTCATTGTTTATTTACTCTACAATTATTGGATGATAATGCTACATTGGTATAACTCTTGCATAATATGGTTAAAAGGGATTAAATTGCTCTATTATTGATTCATCCCCCTCTCAGTAATCCAAAAATTGGTATCAGAGTTGGTTCCTTCAGAAATCAGTTTAACCACTGAAAGGAAGATCATGGAGAGAAACAACTTGTATAAAAATGGAATACCACAATTTGATGGACAGAAGTATGCATTTTGGAGCATAAGGATGAAGACATATATACAGCCATGGGGATTTGAAATCTGGAAATCAATTGTAGATGGATACGCAGTACCAGCAATACCACCAACAAATGACAAAGCAGTGAAATTCGGTCAGAATAATTCCAAAGCCGGAAATGCACTTCTAAATGGCCTTAGGGAAAATGTATTCACCAAAGTTGCACATTGTAAATCCGCTAAAGAAATTTGGGACAAACTTCGAAATATTTATGAAAGAGATTCAAAAGTCAAAGCAGAAAAGATTCAAACTTACAGAGGTCAGTTCGAACAACTTAAGATGAAGGAAGATGAGAATATTGCAGCTTACTTTTTACGAATTGATGAAACAATAAATGATATCATAGGATTGGGAGGAGAAATTGAAGAATCTGTAATTTTTCAAGAGGTACTAAGATCTCTTCCTATGAGATTTGACAAATAAGATATCAGCACTAGAAGAAAGAGCAGATATGAACTCAATAAGCATGGACGAATTACATGGAAACTTCACAACATATGAAATGAGAACTGAACAGGAAAATCTAGATACAAAAGAAGCAGCCTTCAAAGCATCCAAAAACTCAAAGCAAAAATAAAAAGAACTTAGTAGCAGCAGTGACATCTCAGAAGATGATGAAGAAGTGGCCAACTTTGTCAAAACATTGAACAAGGGAACCAATGATAGGTATAGAGGTAAGTTTCCTTTGATTTTTTTTAATTGTGATGGTATTGGTCATTTTGCTAACAAATGTCCTCATAAGAAAAAGAGAAATCATGAAGGTTACTCAAATAGAAAACAAACATATAAAGGAAAAAGAACCACAAAGAAAGTTTTCAAGAAAATCGTATGCACCAAAGAAGACATCTCATCATCAGATGAAGATGAAGTCAGTCACAGTGAGACAGAAAGAGTTATATTCATGGCAGTAGAAGACTCTGATAAAGAAGACTCTGAAGAAGAATATGAAGAAGCCGAAGAAGAATATGAAGAGGCAGAAGTTGACTACCGAGAAGAATTGATGTGTTCCATAGAAGTTATCAGAAGAGAAAAGAAGAAAAGCAAGAAAATACAAGCGGAACTAGACAAGAAAGAAGACAGTCAAGGACTAGAACAAATGATCACAAATTTGCAGGTTCAAATAGAAGAAGATAAAAAGAATTGAAGAAACACTCAAATAACAGCTAGAAGAAAAAGACAGGATCATTGGAAATTTGGAAGTAGAGATTGTCACATTAAGAAAGGATCTTCAAAAGAAAAATATGCAGAACAACTCAAAAGTTTTGGATGACATTATCAGTAGTCAAAAACCTCATCATGACAAGTCTGGACTTGGATATCATCAGACAAAAAAGGGATCAAGCTCCAAAAAAACAAAGCAAGAAACATATCCAAAAATCTATGCAGAAACAATCAAAAGGGATAGGAAGATATACAAGGAATATTATAGGGACACTACTCCACCGAGAAGATTCAGATTTCAAAATCAACAACCGACAGATAGGCCTCATGAAGAAGAAGAATTCATAAGAGTACCTCCTTTCGTAATATCTTCAACTCCCAGGTATCAAACTATCTTTTTTGGTTCATGTTATGCATGTAACAAGTTTGAACACATGGCCAAAGATTGTAGAATGACAGTCCCTCCTAGAGAACCGCAATAGAATAACAACAGTCACAGACAGGAACCTCAGAAAAGGACATGGATACGAAAGCAGAATAAGTATAGCAATGAAGAATGCAAACTCTCTCTACAAGCTAAGAAGAAGAAACATGGTTGGTATGTTGACAATGGTTGTTCAAAACACATGGCAGGTGATAGAGACAGGTTTATTACATTAAGAAAGGAAAGAGATGGATCAGTCTCCTTCGGAAATGATGATTCAACTAAAATCATTGGAAAAGGCACAGTCAGAATTGGGAACAAGAATACCAAGGCAGAAAATGTTCTACTAGTAGAAGATATGAAACAAAATCTTCTAAGTGTGGGTCAAATGTGTGACCAAGGTCATAAAGTTACTTTTGATTCACAAAAGTGTGAGATAAGAAAAGAAGGTTCAAGAAAATTGATTTCTACAACTGCGAGAACTTCAAGCAACATATATGTGTTAAGTGAAATTGGAAATGAAAAGTGTTGTCTAGGAAAGAAGATGAAGGTTGGCTATGGAAAAGAAGAATGGGTCACATACATTTTGATAACCTTGTCAAAGTTAGTAAAAGAGAAGCAGTCAGAGAAATGCCCCAGATCACAAAACCAACCAACACTTTATGCAAGCATTGTCAACAAGGAAAGTAAACAAAGACCAGGTTCAAATCAAAGGAATATTCAATGACAAGACCACTAGAAATTGTGCATACTGATCTAGTTGGACCAACTACAACAAAGGGTTTAAAAGGTGATAAATACTTTATGTTCTTAGTTGATGATTATACAAGAATGATTGTAGTTTGATTTCTCAAGAATAAGTCATAAGCTTTTGAAAACTTCAAGATCTACAAGGAAATGGTTGAAAATGAAATAGATTCAAAAATCAAATGCTTGAGATCTGATAATGGAGGAGAGTTCACTTCAAAGGAATTTATGGACTACTGCAACAATCATGGAATAAAAAGACAATTCTCTGTTGCTAGGACACCTCAACAGAATGGAATTGTTGAAAGAAAGAACAGGACAGTACATGAAATGGATCGAACAATGTTAATGGATCCAAAATTGATAGATATTTTTGGACACATGCAGTGCATATTGCAGTTCACATTCAAAACAGAGTAATGCTCGGAAACAACACTGAAAAAACTCCCTATGAGCTATGGAAAGGAAGACCAGCAAATGTGAAGCACTTCATATTTTTTGGGAGAAAATGCTACATCAAAAGATAAGATGGCAGAGTGGGAAAGTTTGACTCTCGTGTGGAAAAAGGAGTACTTATTGTTTATTCAAGTACAAGGAAAACATACAAGTTTTACAACCTGAGATTGAACAAAGTTGTCGAAAGCATCAACGTAACAATTGATGAAATAGGTAGACAAGAATTAAAAGAAGAAGAAAATGAATCAATGGAACAACTTTACGAAGAAAAAGAAGAAGATGAAAAGGAAGTAGAAGGGGACGATGAAGAAGATCTGACAGAAGCAGAAGAGAAAGTTCAACAAGTGCCTCCAAAGACACCTAGTAGACGAGTACAGAAGAATCATCCTTCAGATCAGATTATCGAAAATAAAGATGTAGGATTTGAGACTAGAAGAAGAATCCGTTCACTAGAACAAACGCACCTAGCACTCTCATCTATGATTAAACCAACCTGTATTGAAGAGGCCAGCAAGGATGAATTTTGGAATAAGGCCATGGATGAAGAATTGGATCAAATAGAGAAAAATGATACTTGGGAATTGGTTCCAAGACCAAAGGATAAGAATGTGATCGGCACAAAGTGGGTATACATGAATAAATTGAATGAATATGGACAGGTTACAAGGAACAAAGTTAGATTGGTATGTAAAGGATATGCACAGGTTGAAGGAATTGACTTTGAAGAGACATTTTCCCCAGTTACCAGAATGGAAGCAATCTGATTGCTTTTAGCTTATGCATGCTCCAAAAATATTAAAGTGTATCAAATGGACGTAAAATCAACTTTTTTGAATGGGGAACTTGAAGAAGAAGTATACATTGAACAACCAGAAGAATTTCAGTTGTCAGAGAACATAGATTATGTGTGTAGATTAAAGAAGGCCATGTATAGTCTAAAATAGGCTCCTAGAGCATGGTACTCTAGACTGGATAAATATCTACAACAGGCAGGGTTCAGAAAAGGAAGTGCAGACAACAACCTCTACATCAAGGTAAGTCAATATAGTATTTTATTAGTTGAAATTTATGTTGATGATATTATTTTTGGTAGTGATGATGACAGGTTAAGCCGGAAATTTGAAAAGGATATGCAGAATGAATTTGAAATTTCATTACTTGGAGAACTATCCTTCTTTGTGGGACTTCAGATACGTCAAAGCCACCAAGAAATTTTTATTTCTCAAACCAAGTATATCAGAGAAATGCTAAAGAGGTTCGGAATGGAAGATTGCAAACCAGTTATCACTCCCATGCAAACCAGTTGCAAATTAAGCAAAGATGATGATTCAAAGTCTACAAATCAGAGGTAATACAGGTCAATTATTGGTAGCCTACTATATATGACAGCATCCAGACCAGATGTAATGCAGGCAGTTGGACAGGTGGCACGATTTCAAGCAGCACCAAAGGAATCACATGTATTAGCAGTGAAGAGGATTTTTAGATATCTCAAAGGAACAGAAGATTTTGGATTATGGTATCCAAAAGGAAAGGATCTATTACCTATTGCCTGAAAAGATGCAGATTGGGTAGTGTTATAACTCTAATTTGCACCAGACATATTTACCTGACATCAGGCCATCCCATATGCCTTCTTTTCCAAGCCAGTACTGAATAACTCTTCTTAAAAACACCCTTTTTAAAGGACCACACACCCTACTCCACTACTGCACCAGTGTACACCCT
This sequence comes from Picea engelmannii, assembly GCA_009831015.1. Taxonomy (NCBI): domain Eukaryota; kingdom Viridiplantae; phylum Streptophyta; class Pinopsida; order Pinales; family Pinaceae; genus Picea; species Picea engelmannii. The sequence continues at coordinate 171,450 of ML794630.1, forward strand.
AGTTGCCTCACTACAGCCCGCGTGTACCTACAAAAGAACAAAAAAAGGAAAGTTGTTGACAGAACACACAGCTTTGGGTAAGTTAACTAAACCTTTCGGCCATGCATGGTCGATATTTCGACCAAATACCTATCTCCTTCTAGCCTATAAAAGAAGGGTTAAGGGTCCCATTTGAAAGAAGGAAAATCATAGTAAAGAAACTATACCCAATTGAGCATTCCCCTTGTCCCAACCTTTATCCATCCTTGTGCAAAGAGAAGTATAAAGCAAAGCAGCTGGAGGACAGTTGAAGAGGAGCCTAGGACCAGTTTCGAGGAGAAGTGTCGACCACCTATTGTAAGTTTACTCTTGTGAAGATTGATACAAAAAATGAATACTTTTCCCGTCCCGCCATATCATGTGTTCAAGTTGAATATTTATTTTATGATATTGTCACAACTAACCTAGCAATTAGTATATGAAATGCATGTTCACGGATTTTTGTTTGTCCATGTGTGAATGCAAGTCATCTTTGGGAGTAGGCTTGCAATCAAAGAGTGAGTGAAAGCAAAGGGATCGACATCAAACGAAGGACTCAAGGTAGAGTTACTGAATCTTGTTTACACCTTTGTATTACATGAATGTTGGGTTTTGTGTTGGGAGAATAGAAAAGACTAGAAGCCTTTGAAATGGTCATTTTCTGCATGCATCATTAGATCCCTTAAATGCTAAGTCCATAGGAGGGATTCCCACCCACAATAGAATTGGCGACTATACTGGGGATCTCTAGGGTTTTTTGGGAGTCCTTTTTGGGTATTTTTAAAAATTTGTTTCATTACTTGTTTTTTGAGTTTCTGCAAAAGTCTGAGCTAGCAGGGATTTTGGTCTTCCATACCAGTACTCCCTGCTTTCTTTTCTTGGTTGCATTTTCTTTTCGGGAAGCCATAGAGGTACACGTGACCTGTATAAGGCCTACATGCGTGTACATGCGCCCAACCTTCACACAGCCCGCGTGGACACGCTAGTTGATGAAGTAACAGAGTAGTGTGGCTAGGTTCAATTTTTTTTTATTAAAGAGGCAGTCATACTCTTCCCTATCAGAAGTGATCCTTCTCAGGGGTTTTCTGAAAATCATTCTAGTCTTTGTTTTTGCAGTTTGTATCTTAGGTACCATCTCAGATTGGTTTTGTTCTATGAAATTTTCCTTGAATTGTTTTTCTTTTCTGACAAAGTAAGTTTTTGAGTCTTCAAGAGATTCTAGTTCTCAATACCAGTAGTCTCTGCCAGTGCTTGATTTCTTGTCTTTTCATTTTTTGAAGAGTTGCAGAGGTACATGCAGCCTGCATAAGGTCTGCATGTGTGTACATGCGCTCTAACCTTACACAGCTCGCGTGCAGACTGACGCAGTCGCACCCTCTGCCTCGGCAAAGGCCTCTGCACTGACCTCCCGGTCTTAGGATCGTTCTAATTCCACCTTCGATCCGAAGTGGCTCTTTGCTTCCTCCTTGGAATCTCTAATAAAATCAACCCACAGGGCTTTTCTACTCCTTACATCCTTTTGGCCCAATCGCTTTTCCGTTCACAACAGAAGATAAAATTTCGGGCTTCGGGGTTTCACAATCCCCGATGTCGTGAACCTTTGTCTTCTCGATTTTCCGATCTCCGATATCTCGAGATGATTTGACTTCTGTTAGCCCCCTGGACTAGACTTTTGGTCTATACTAACTCCCCTTATATGACCGCAATCCTATCTCCTTTCGGGATTTTGGGTTTTCGAAAGCCGAAATGTATTGGACCTCTTGTCCTCAGAATCCCCGATCCTCCGAATCCCGATATGACGTCAACTAGGAACCCCTTTCCGCCTTAAACACGATCAATTGTTATGATCGTCTACTAGACCAACGGTCCCTGATCTCCCTCTAAACTTCGGGGTTTCAAATGCCAAAATGCATTTGTCCTCAGGGCTTCCGATCTCTCGAATTCCAATTTTTCGATATGATTACAACTGGCCCCACACCAGAGCTTTCCACCTTTTCGGGGTTTCGGACTTTGCAATTCCGAAATGTGGATGTTTCCTGTCTTCTAGATCCGTGAAATTTCGATGGCTTCCAATCTCCACCACGTGTCCCAACCGATGGACTGTCCTCGATCATTCGCGATTTTGAGAAGTCAAATGTCGATGTTCTCCTGTCCTCCTGAACCCCGAAAATCTGACATGCGAAATGTCGACGGGCTCTTGATCTCCGCCATGTGTCTCCTCAAGATGGATGGTCCAAATCAAAATCGGGGTTTTCACTATAAAGTGACCTGATCTCCTGTCCTCTAGACTTCCGATATTCCGAACTCCGATATCTCGATGCATTTCGAGACCTTCACTCTGCCTGCGAAAGTTTAACCCTCATGCAACTCTAGTCAGATCCTACGGCTAACGAGTAACTAGGTGAGGATCCAACGGCTCATGACCTCCTGAGCTTTAAACTATGTAAACAGTCGTAACCTCCTTTCTTCTCTATCAGATCGGACGGCTGGTGGGATTTCACAATTCTTCTATGAATAATTTTGACCGTTCGTCTCTTCCCTTCGACGACTTAGCAGGTCTGAATCTTCCTGAGGTCTTCCATGACTTCCAGTCTCTCAAGAACCTCTTGCCCGCACTCCTTGCGGCAAACCTTCAATTTCTTCAGTGTTGAACTCCTTCAACTCCGCGCACTCCTTGCAGCAATAGTTCTTCAATAACTTCTCGGGTTTCAAACCCTGAATTCAAGATTGGTCTGTGCACACCTTGCACGACTCTTGTGTCAAATCTTCCCTTCAGAGGAAATGAGAACAAAATCAATCATGTCTGAGAATTCCAGAGACAAATCTCTGAATCCTTTGTCAACGCACACCTTGCGGACTATTCAACTGCACTCCTTGCAGGAATTCTTACTCAGATAGAGAAACAATTGAAACTCATTTCCATTTACCCTTTCCTCTCAGATTTCAAACATTTAACAAAAAATCACTCATATATAGTATAAAAGCAATTGCATGACAGGAAGAGTAAAACCATGAACATACCATTCAGCATACACATACAAGAAACAAATACAACGCCATGAACCTGAATTAAAGACTTCTTCTATTAACTCAAGTCTTTGTACATGGGTGTTTTCTCAAACACAGTTTCTTTTTCTTAGCTTTGTGTGCTCTCCTCCTGGTAATGTTCTTCTCTATCTGTTTTTTTTTTTTTCTCTTCTATGTTCTCTTCTTCTTCTACAATAATACAATGAGGGTGTATATATCCCATTTCCCTCTCTCATTCTAAGTTGTCTAATCTATGCATTAAATCTACCTACTAACATAAATGCCCTCTTAGTCCTTCAGACGAGAGAGGGTCGCTCAAGGTCTGACTACAATCTATTAGTACGCCTTTCCTTAACTATCACATTTAAGTTTGGCGCATCCAATCTTCAAAATTTTTTAAACAGTTTATCATGTGCTCAAAATGTGTTGCACTTGCCCCATGCTCGCTTGATGTTTTTGATGCTCCTGCATCATACTCCCTCACTTGAAAATTTTCATGGACTCTTGTCCATGAGCTCTCGCACGGTCTGCCCATGTTTCTGAATCTCTGCTTCATTCTCCCAGCTGGCATCTTCAACTGGATGTCCTTTCCACTTGACCAAGTATTCAAAGTATCGTTTCCACCTGGTCTTCTGGCCAACCCTTTTGTCTAGTATGCTTTCCATCTGCGGCCTTTCTGTAATAGGCATTTGTTTTTTCCACTGGATCTCTGGTTGTTCATCACTTGTTCTTGCCTCCCCAGTTTTGTATGGGTACAAATCTGAGACATTGAATATCGGAGAAATTTCGATCCCATCGGGTAATTCAATCTCATAAGCATTTGATCCAAATTTCTTCAAGACCTTACATGGTCCGATATTCTTCATCTTCAGTTTTTTATATGTCCCCTTCGGGAATATTTCCTTTCTCAGATGTGCCAGAATCAAATCACCAACCTCAAACTGAAGTTGTCTCCTGTGTTGATCTACTCTTCATTTATATTTCTGGCTCGAGTTCTGTAAACGCTACTTCACCTGGTTGTGAAGTTCTTTCATCGCCTCTGCGAAATCTTCTACACTAGCGCTCCTAGTCGCAATCTATTCTGAATCCCTCAGCTCAGAAATTCCTCTCGGTTGCATGCCATAAACAATTTGAAATGGACTTTGTCCTGTGCTTCTGTTAACTAAGTCGTTATAAGCAAATTCTGCCTGTGGCAATATATTTTCCCACTGGCTGTGGTGTTCTGTCACCAAGCTTCTCAGCAAGTCTCCCAGACTTATGTTTACCACTTCTATTTGTCCATCTGTCTGAGGATGATAAGCTGAACTGAATGATAAATTTGTTCCCAGCTTCTTCCATAAGGTTCTCTAGAAGTGTCCTATGAACTTAGTGTCTCGATCCGAAACTATGCTCCTTGGTAAGCCGTGAAGTCGAATGACTTCTTTGAAAAACAGGTTCGCAATGTGAGTTGTGTCACTGGTTTTCTGACATGGAATAAAGCGTGACATCTTGGAAAATCTATCCACCACCACAAATATTGAGTCAAATCCTCTTTGTGTTCTTGGTAACCCCAATATGAAATCCATGCTAATTGCATCCCACAGCCTCTCAGGTATTGGCAATGGTTGATAAAAACCTGCATTCTGCCTCTTTCCCCTTTGAATGCTGACAAATTCTGCATCTATCTACAAATATTTTGAAGTCAGCTCGCATTCCTGGCCAAAAATATGACTCATTCAGCTTTGCGAACGTTTTTTCATGACCAAAATGTCCATCCAATCCTCCACTATGTTTCTCTTTCAGCAAATTCTCCCTCGTGGAGCATTTTGGAATACAGAGTTGATTACCTTTAAATAGTAATCCTTCCTGGATCATGTATTCTGTCCATTGACTTTTGTCTCCAAGAATTGGATTCTCAGCTACTTCATACACCTCTTTAAAATCTGGATCATCTTTGTACATGTCTCTGAGATCATCAAAACCCAATGTTTTAACTTTGAACTCCTGCAATAGCAAACATTTCCTACTCAAAGCATCAGGAACCTTGTTAGCAGTTCTAGAAATATGCTTAATTACAAAAGTAATGTTTTGCATGTATTCGACCCATTTTACATGTCTTTGATTTAACTTTTCCTGTCGAGTCACAAACTGCAGTGCATGATTGTCACTGTATAGGACAAACTCCTTCGGAATCAAATAGTGTCTCCACTTTTTAAATGCCTGAATGATAGCATAGAACTCCTTGTCATATGTGGAGTACTTCACCTTCGCTTCATTCAGCTTCTCGCTGAAGTATGCTATCGACCTGTCTTCTTCACTCAAAACTGCCCCTATTGCAAATCCACTTGCATCGCATTTCACCTGAAATGTCTTTTGGAAATCAGGCAACACCAGAATTGGTTGTTCCGTGATTTTCCTCTTCAACTGATTAAAACTCTTCTCAGCCTCCTCTGTCCAGTGAAAATATTTGTGTCTTTTCTTCACTGTGTCCATCATCGATGCACTAATTCCACTGAAATTCCTGATGAACTTCCGGTAGAAACTAGCCAATCCATGAAAACTTCTCACCTCAAATATGCTCTTTGGTGATGGCCAATTTTTGATCACTTCCACCTTATCTAGATCCATCCTTAATTTATCTGTAGAAATGACAAAGCCCAAATAGATGATTTATGTCTTCATGAATGAGGATTTCTTTATGTTTATCAGCAGCTTCTCTTGTTGTAATCTCTTCATCATTGTGGCTAAGTGTTTTAGATGCTCTGCCTCTGTTTTACTGAAGATCAGTATATCATCCAGATACACAATGACAAATTCTTCGATGAACTCCTTCAAGACTTCGTTCATCAACCTCATAAAGGTACTTGGCGTGCTTGTTAAACTAAATGGAATAACAATCCATTCATACAACCCTTCGTTAGTCTTGAAGGTTGTTTTCGATTCATCACCTTCCCTCATACGAATCTGGTGATATCCACTTTTCAAATCAATCTTCGAAAAATATTTTGCTCCACTTAAGCAATCCATCAGATCATCCATCCTTGGCAATGGAAATATATACCTGATGGTTATCTTGTTAATTTCTCTTGAATCAGTACACATCCTCCAGCCTCCATCTTTCTTTGACTGAGTATTGTTGGAACAACACATGGACTCAAGCTTTCTCTAACCAACCCTTTATCCAACAAACCTTGAACTTGTCTTTTGACCTCTTCAATCTCCTGCGGTGTTAATATGTACGCTACTTTGTTTGGTAAACTGGCTCCAGGTATGAGATCGATATGGTGACTCACACTTTTGATTGGTGGCAACGAACGAGGTAGTTCATCCACTACTATGTCAACAAACTCTTCGAACAGTTCCTCAACTTATTCTGGTAAATCATCTATCCTTGTGTTGGTTAAAACAATCATTGGCTTCCTGACCATAATGAATTGTGGTTCCTCCTTCTTCTTGACCTCGTTAAGGAGTTATTTCCCACTCATGAGAAGTACAGTGTTACTTACTTCAGGTTTCACTTCCTTATCTTTGATTGGAAGCAACATATGAGTTCTCCCATTCTTTTCTAGGGTGTATGTGTTCATCCTCCCATCATGAATCACATTTTTGTCATATTTCCATGGTCTACCCAGCAATAAATGACAAACATCCATAGGAATAACATCGCAGAGTATCTTATCACTATATCCTCCTATCTTAAATTCAACTAAACATTTTTTAGTGACATTTACCTTATGTCCCTTTTCTAGCCATGAAACTCTATATGGACTTGGATGTTCAATCGTCTCCAGCTCCATCTTTTCTACCATCTTTGTTGAAACGAGATTATATGTGCTACCACTATCCACAATGACCTTGCATACCCTATCCTTGGTTTTGCAAGCAGTCCGAAAAAGTCTGTTTCTTTGTACTGGACTCTCCACCTCCTTCTCTGGTGTCAAAAGAACTTTACGCATCATCAGCGATCTTTCGCCTTCAGCATCTTCTGCCTCAACATTCCACCTCTGTGATTCGGAGCTGTGAGTCTCTCCACTCTCTTTCTTCTTATCTGGACATTCATAAGATTTGTGTCCATTCTTTCCACACGTTAAGCACTTTATTACTCCACCTCTTCCTCTTCCTCTAACTCTAGTACAAGCAAAAGTATTATTATCAGCATAATCTCCTCTTTGTTCGGTATGTTGCCCTCTCTGTTTAGCATATTTTGCTCGCTTTGAGGTTCCACCTCTTTCAATTCGAGCCTGAGGTTTCTTCCATTCCTCCTTGGGTTTCTGATTTTTATCTTGGACAATTGATTTTCCCCTAGCTTGACTTCTGCCTCGGCCTCTTTGACCTTGCTTTCGGCTCAACTTCTCTTCAGCCTTTAGATCCATCTGATAAGCATCTTCCACCATTCGGATGGTTAGCATGCTCATCTCATCCTGAATTTCATATCTCAGACCATTCATGTACCTGGAAACCTTTTCATCATCGCTTTCCTGATGACCTGCCCTGATGTTCAGCCTGTAGAATTCTTCGGTATATTCCTTCACTGTCATCAAATTCTGTCTCAAATTTTTCATCCTTCGAAATAGAGTAATATGGTAATCTCTTGGAATGAATTTGGCCTTCATCTTCACAATCATCCTATCCCAACTCTTGATTTTTTGCTTACCTTTGCAGTGTCTGTCAGCTTGTAGTTCATCCACGGCAATGTTGCATGTCCTTTCAACCTTGTGACGGCATGTCTGACCTTCTTGTCTTCCTCGAAATCTTCGTAGTCGAAATAAGTGTCCAGAGCTCTAATCCAGTCTAGAAGCTCTTCAGCATCCAGGTTTCCCTCATAAACTGGGATGTCCATTTTTTCCCTGGCACCCATCCTTGCGATAGCTCTAATCAAGCGTTCATTTGCGGCATCTTCCGCTGAAACTTCTTCTTCTTCATGTTCAACTTCATTCTCACTTTTGGAATCACTAAGATCCCCAATACCAACTGTGTGTCTCTGTGTTGTCTCCATGTCCTCAAGTCTGGCGCGTAAATCACGCATTTCTCTTGCCATGGCTAGGTCAGGCACCTGTCTACCTCTTCTTCTTAGTATTTCCATTTCCTCTGGTGGATCAGGTGTTTGCATGTCCCTTCTTCTTGGTGGCATGGTGAATTTTCCTTTTCCTTGCTACAGAAAGCAAAGAACCCTTCCTAGGCTCCGATACCAAACCTGACGCAGCCACATCCTCTCCCTCGGCAAAGGCCTCTGCACTAACCTCTTGGTCTTAGGATCGTTCTAATTCCACCTTCGAGCTGAAGTGGCTCTTTGATTCCTCCTTGGAATCTCTAATAAAATCAACCCACAGGGATTTTCTGTTCCTTACAGCCTTTTGGCCCGATCACTTTTCCGTTCACAACAGAAGATAAAATTTCGGGCTTCGGGGTTTCGCAATCCCTGATTTCGTGAACCTTTGTCTTCCCGATTTTTCGATCTCCGATATCCCAAGATTATTTGACTTCCATTAGCCCCCTGGACTAGACTTTTGGTCTATACGACCTCCCCTTATATGACTTCAATCCTATCTCCTTTCGGGATTTCAGGTTTTCGAAAGCCGAAATGTATTGGACCTCTTGTCCTCAGGATCCCCGATCCTCTGAATCTCGATATGACGTCAACTAGGAACCCCTTTCCACCTTAAACACGATCAACGGTTGTGATCATCGACTAGACCAATGGTCCTTGATCTCCCTCGGAACTTCGGGGTTTCAAATGTCGAAATGCATTTGTCCTTGGGGCTTCCGATCTCTTGAATTCTGATTTTCCGATATGATGACAACTGGCCCCACACCTAAGCTTTCGACCTTTTCGAGGTTTTGGACTTCGCAATTTTGAAATGTGGATGTTTCCTGTCTTCTGGATCTACGAAACGTCGAATCCCGAAATTCCGACGACTTTCGATCTCCACCACATGTCCCAACCGATGGATGGTCCTCGATCATTCGCAATTTTGCGAAGTCAAATGTCAATGTTCTCCTGTCCTCCTGAACCCCGAAAATTCGACATGTGAAATGTCGACGGGCTCTTGATCTCCGCCACGTGTCTCCTCAATATGGACGGTCCAGATCAAAATCTGGGTTTTCACTATAAAGTGACCCAATCTCCTGTCCTCTAGACTTTTGATATTCTGAACTCCGATATCCCTATGCCTTTCGGGACCTTCACTCTGTCTGCGAGAGTTTAACCCTCGTGCAACTCCAGTCAGATCCTACGGTTGACGGGTAACTAGGTGAGGATCCAACAGCTCACGACCTCCTGAGATTTAAACTCTATAAACAGTCGTAACCTCCTTGCTTCTCTATCAGATCGGATGGCTGGCGGTCTTTCACAATTCTTCTACGAAGAATTTTGACCGTTCGTCTCTTCCCTTCGATGATTTAGCAGGTCCAAATCTTCCTGAGGTCGTCCATGACTTCTAGTCTCTCAAGAACCTCCTGCCCGCACTCCTTGCGACAAACCTTCAATTTCTTCAGTGATTAACTCCTTCAACTTCGTGCACTCCTTGCAGCAGTTGTTCTTCAATAACTTCTCAGGTTTCAAACCCTGGATTCAAGCTTGGTCTGTGCACACCTTGCACGACTCCTGTGTCAAATCTTCCCTTCAAAGGAAATGAGAACAAAAACTATCCTGTCTGAGAATTCCAGAGACAAATCTCTGAATCCTTTGTCAACGCACACCTTGCGAACTATTCAACTCCACTCCTTGCAGGAATTCTTACTCAGACAGAGAAACAATTGAAACTCATTTCCATTTACCCTTTCCTCTCAGTTTTAAAACATTTAACAAAAAATCACTCATATATAGTATAAAAGCAATTGCATGACAGAAAGAGTAAAACCATGAAAATACCATTCAGCATACACATACAAGAAACAAATACAACACCATGAACCTAAATTAAAGACTTCTATTAACTCAAGTCTTTGTACATGGGTGTTTTCTCAAACACAGTTTCTTTTTCTCAACTCTGTGTGCTCTCCTCCTGGTAATGTTCTTCTCTATCTGTTTTTTTTTTGCTCTTCTTTGTTCTCTTCTTCTTCTACAATAATACAATGAGGGTGTCTATATCATGTTTCCCTCTCTCATTCTAAGCTGTCTAATCTATGCATTAAAGCTACCTACTAACATAAATTCCCTCTTAGTCCTTCATACGAGAGCAGGTCGCTCAAGGTCTGACTACAATCTATTAGTACACCTTTCGTTAACTATCACATTTAATTTTGGCGCATCCAATCTTCAAAAGCTTTTAAACAGTTTATCATGTGCTCAAAATGTGCTCCGCTTGCCCCACGCTCGCTTGACATTGACGATGCTCTTGCATCACACATGCTGGTTGTTGAACTGTCAGTAGCGTGCCTGTTGAGAAAAAAAAATTAAGGAGAGGCAGTCATCCTTTTTCTTGTCAAGAGTTATACCTCTCAGGGTTCTTAGTCTCTGTAATAGCAGTCAACAACTTAGGTCTGATCACAGCAATAACTTTCTTTTTCATTAAAAAGTTTTCCTAAAAAAAAAAATTCTTTCATAGGGTTTTTAGACAAATGTGAGAATCTGCTTTCATCAGTTTCTGTGTTATTGTTAGTAACTCTTTTTGATCTACACTTAGGCCAGAAGTTTTCTTGGTGTTTACTTGTCGTCATTTTTCCTTTTTGCTTTGCAAGCATTAAATAAATAAAAAACTCTTTTATTTCTTGGTTTGGTTAAGTAGTTGTTGGTTTGCATTAATAACCAGGAAAAGTTATGCTTTCATAAGTTCTTGGTTGTTTACTTAGGACAATAATTAGCTCGTAGTCGAGCGAAATCTTTTTTTGAGTTTGTTGTTCAAAGATCTTAGAAAAAAATTTAGTTTGAAAAGTTGATTAAGAATTGTGTCAAGAAGAAGTTATTTTGTTTCCAGCTTTCTGTTTATCTTTTCTTTTGTCTCTCAAAACATCATTAGTTTCACTTTCATCACCTTTGACTTACGACAAGCCATAAAAAATTAACGATTAATTAAAATCAATTAGACTTTATGTTTGTAGGGTCCATCAATTAGTCTAGGCTAGAGCCTTGATTTAGGTTGGAGAGGAAACTCTTCAAGGCTGCAAAACATACATAAGAGTCTGTGCTAGGGAGTGTTAAAAGTCTAGTATCGTGAAAGTTATCTAGGACCCCCTCTAACACAAGGGCTAAACACAAGGTCCCATGCGGAAAGGTAGTAGAGATAACCCCTCCAAAGCCGGACCAAGCATAGTGGGGAACGCATATAGAGGGCTTGTTTTGGGATTTCGTCGATTGCATTTCCACGGAGCTTCGCGGGTCTCGAATCCGTTCAAGGTACTCAATTGTCTTTCGGACCACCTACTTTTGATACCCTTGACAGGTTTCAGGCTTGATACCCTGCTCATTGCGGTCCACCCGACTATCGACTATACCCGCCTGGTGACTGTTCACGTGCTGGCAACCTAGTTGCCATTATTTTAGGGACTTACACAAGTGACTGCGGGGGTAGACCGTGGTACCTAGGACAGACATCAGGCCACACTTTGTAGAGTATACCCGGAGGGTGATTCCGTGTTCGAGTTTCACTTGCACTGGTAAGTTTCTCTAGTGTTGGTTGTTGTAACTGTTCTTCCAAATAGTTTAGTCATTGCTTGTTTTATCTCGTAGGGAATTTTTCTAGTGTGTGTTGTTTTTGAACAAATAGAAAGCCCTAGTGTGTCTTTGATCTTCTCACACAGTGGAGGATCATGAGCTCTGTCAGTCACGAAGGCTTCTTGGCCTGCCACCGATTACACTGGAGCCACCCCCGCCACTGCTAAGGCGAAAGCTAGACCAACAAGGGTCTTTTGAAGCGACCGGGTCACAGGAAACTGTGTCCGATCAACATCCGGAGGAAACAACTATTTCAGACTTTGGAGCGGAAGCTCTTGGTCCACCAAAACTCCAACCACTGATATTTCAGCGCCCATCATCATACATATTTATCCTTACGGGCGCCAGATAGTGTCACATGCAGCAATGGAAACAAATGTTGCCACTTCTTCTGGGAATTCTTCTATTCCCACTATGGTTGTCACCACAGGGGGTGTTCCACCTCCTAACCCACCATCGTTGGTCTGAGCCACCATGGTCTCGACTGCCTCTACCTGGAGCAATGGTCTGATCTTGTCTTTGGCGGGGGCCACTGCTCCTTTCACATAGAGTGTGACAGGCCCTCTGTTCTCATACGAGATACCTAACTCAGGTAAAATCCTTGTACTATCCTACTCCACTTTACAGACTTTAGGTCTGGGGGCAGGGAGCTCTAACGCTCCTCTGCAAGGAACCATGGGGGGAACTTCAGCTCCCTTTAACGCTTTCCCTTACGGTGGAGGTCATATACCTCCTTCATCCCATTCACTCGGCGGTACCCACCAGCAATCCGTCGGGCCAAACACACACCATAGTTCATTTGGAGCAGGGAGTCAAGGACCACCTTCTCATAATATGTTGGTAGGTTCAACACCATTTTCTTTGTTCGGTGCATTTGGTAACAACGATTTCTCGTCAATTGCTTTCCCGACTGGGGGAAACCCCGGTTACAGACAACCTAATCCTATGCAAGGTACTATTCCTTCACAAGGGTCAAACAAAGGAACTTATTCTGCATCAGGACCTTGGAATTCTTGGCAGGGATCAGTTCCCTCATCAGGAATGTCGATCTGGGGCACTTCTTCTCACAACCAATGGAACCTCAGGCAAGGTGTAGTACCTATTCCCATGGGATCGGCATGGGGCAACCCTTTCCAAAGTCATCAGAATGTAATGCACGCCCAACCATCTACGTCCTATTTCAGAATTAAGTCGATGATGTCTCCTCAAACGCAAAATCCGTACGTTGGTCATGGCCATGGTTTTTACCAGAACCTCGGCCAGCAACCCAACTTTTCCTAGCAACCTGGTGCCAGTCAAAATCCAGGCCCTCTTTTCCATGGTTATCACCAACAACCCAAACTACCTTTCCTAGCAACCTTGCATTTTCCAAACTTAACAAGGTTGTTGAACGACCCTATCTGTCACGATCCATGTTGGCCTCCGATGCCGACAAAGTTGCCTTCGGACATACCAAAGTTCGAATCCAAGCCTAATGAAGATCCAGGAGATCATGTGACTACTTTTCACCTTTGGTTCTCATCTAATTCGTTGAAAGATGACTCTGTACAGTTGTGATTGTTTCAACGTACTCTCATTGGGAGTGCTGCGAAATGGTACATTGAGCTCGACCGCTCAAGATACTCTTCCTTCGGCGAATTGGAAATGGCTTTCCTAAACCATTTCCAATTACCTGTGAGATACGACGTTGGCACCAAATTTCTGGCCAATTTCGAACAGACAAAAGCGGACCATATCTCTAATAACATCCGAGAGTGGAGACGCCAGAAGAGTTTGATTAAGGTGCCAGTCCCACCAGCATTCCTGCTAGAGTGGCTCCTTAAGTCTTTGGTCCCACAGTTATCCAAAGACGTTGCAACGTCGAGAGTGTTTTCTGAAGAAGATGCAATCATGAGAACTCAACAGCTTGAGCTAATCTATTCTCAGTCTGGTCTATTGTACGAGATCTTGCTAGATGCACCATGATCAATACTTGATGAAACCAGACAGAGAGCTAGACCACATGCCGATGGTATTGTTGGTTCAGCACAAACAAATCTCGTCGAACAACTAACGAAACAATTGCAGCAATTGTCTATCCAGCATACAACAGCCAGCCAGACTACTATTCTGGTTTCTCCCCCTACCTAAACATCGGATGTACACAATGTGCAATCGAGAAATCTAAAGGCCACCCAATAGCCTGATGGAAATAAAAAACAATGTAAGAGGGGTAAGGGGGATAAGAAACCCACTAATAATGTTGGTGGGGGCAACACCGAAAAAATGAAGTCGAGGTATCTGTGTAATCTATGTGCGGAAGACCACCCAACTCACCAATTCCCTTAGCTTGCAGAGGCCCAAAATTTATTATCACAGCAATAGCCTACTGTGTTAACAAACCCTTTTCAACATGCCCAAAATCTAACTCAAGACTTTACAAGTGCGGAAGGGGGCAGTCAAGGACCCCCTCCGTCTTCAAACAATCTTGCATCCGCGAATGTGTATATGATGAAAGGTGATGCCTATATATCGACTAGAGCACATAATTACAGCAAGCCAAGCACCTCTGAGAAAGTTAAAGAAGATGAAACCCCATCTCTTCCTCTCCAGATTGAGAACACATTGGGTGAAACCATGACACGCATCCCAAAAGGTGCGATTAAGAAATCTTCTCACAACCCAAATGCAAGGGCCACCCAGAACTACTCTGTGGTGGAGTATTTGTCTCAAACCCCTTGTGTGATGTCTTCTTTGGAAGTCCTCCAAAGTTGCCCTTCCCAGAGAAAGGCTATGTTAGCCGCTTTAGGATTCACCGAGACTTGTAATCCGAGTACGATCATGCTTGATATGACTAACTTAAAACCTCGTCTTCCTTACCATGTAGCGTTCCAGATAGTCGTGGATGACACCACAAAAACTTTTACTCGAAACTTTTTCTGCACGGTGATTGATGAGGGCGCCTCGACATGCATAATGTATTTGGCGTGTTGGAAGGCCATTGGCCAACCTGTTTTGTCTCTGTCACCTACTCTTCTTACCGCTTTCGATGGTCGTTCATTCCGACCACATGGCATTATCCCCTCTTTTTTTGTCTAGTTAGGAGGGAAAACCATGTGTGTTGAGGTTGAAGTGGTCGACACATCTCTCGACTACAATCTCTTGTTAGGAAGGAGTTGGACCTATTCTATGCAAGCAATAGTCGCTACAGTTTTTCGGGTCTTGTTGTTTCCACATGAGGGCTGGATTGTGACCATTGATCAGTTGTCTTTCTCACATCCTGACCCTTCATTGGGGGCATCCGCGGTCCCAAAGATTGATAACCCTCAACCCAGCATCGTCAACATAGGGGTTGGTTTGTGCCCACCTTTGATGGGCACTTTCGATTACCCACCTCCTCAAGGCGATGTTGAGTTCATATATGACCACCATAAGGTTGAGGTTTTCCAAGTTTTGTCATTTCGCACGACTTACTTCAATGATTCGTGGATTCTTCCTCCCCCATTGGCCACGATGGAAGGGACAATGCACCATGGTATGTCCATGCCCTTGTCCGCGGAAGAAGTAGTGTACTCTTTAGTCTAGCAAGCTTTTTCCGACCCCGATCCAACTCCTGCACAAGAGTTAGATCTGATTCTAGAGCCTATTTGGGCTCAAGTTTCCCTCACTGATACAGATTCTTTAGACTTAGTCTTTCCCTCGGATGAAGCAATCATGGAAGAAATGACTAGTCTGGACAAACCCTGGGATGATCTCCATCACAGATCTTACTTCCTCCCAGAGTTAAGTAGAATTGAGGCAGGGGAATTCACCTTGACTATGAATGGAGATAGGTCTTGTCCTATTAATCCTTTGGCTACACATGTTGTTTATGTCGAGGGTAATATGGCAACCATCGCCGAAACTATACCTATAAACATCTCCAAAACCCCTGGAGTTGTGGAGAATGTTTTCATCGGAGATGACTACTCCCCCGAAGAGATTCAAATCTACACAGATTTATTTAAGGAATTTCGTGACATTTTTGCTTGGTATTACGAGGAAATTCCAGGCATCGATCCAAAAATTGTTGAACATGAAATAACAACTTATCCTGACGCTAAGCCAGTTTAGCAGAAGATTCATCCGGTTAATCCTAAGAAAGTAACAGCTATTAAGGTTTAAGTGGAGAAACTGCTCAAGGAAGGTTTTATCTACCCCATCCATTTGACCCAATGGATGTCAACCCCTGTGTTGGTTAACAAAAAACAGGGTATGTTTCGCGTATGTACAGACTTCTATGATTTGAACAAGGCCTATCCAAAAGATAATTTCCCCACACCATTTATTAACCAGATAGTAGATGAATGTGTAAGTTGCAAGGCCTTTTCTTTCATGGATGGTTTTTCAGGATATAATCAGATACAAATCAAACCCAAAGACCAACACAAAACAACATTCATTTGTCCATGGGGTACATTCGTGTATCGTAAGATGTCGTTTGGTCTAAAAAATGTCGGCGCTACCTTTCAGTGGGCCATGTCTTTTTCTTTCCATTATCTCAAACATGTCGTCAAGGCCTACTTAGATGATTTAGCATCACGCTCTCGTAAGAGATCTGATCATCCCACACACCTCCGACTTATCTTTGAGCGATGTCTCTACTTCCAGATTCGCTTGAATCCCAACAAATGCAATTTATGTGTGACGTCGGCTCGTCTCTTAGGTTTCATAGTTTCAATGACAGGGATCATGTTCGATCCTCTCAAGGTTGAGGCAATAGTTCAGTTGCCTCCCCCATGTACAATCCTTCAGGTTCAGAGTCTACAGGGAAAAGCGAACTTTTTGCGGCGTTTTATGGAAAACTATGTCGAGATTACAAAGGGATTTATGCACTTACTGAAGAAATACGTTCCTTTTCATTGGGACGATGCCTCTCAAAGCTCCTTCGAAGCGTCGAAACATGCCCTCACGACTACCCCTCTGCTTCGGCCACCCAATTATAACAAAGATTTCTTATTATACTTGGCTATAGCAGAGTCAACCATCGGCATGGTCTTAGTTCAAGAAGATGATTTGCTCTTAGAATATGTGATTTATTACCTGAGCCAAGGCCTATTTGGACCGGAAATTTATTAGTCTCATATCAAAAAATGTGCGTTGGTAGCATTCCATGTTGTCCAACGGTTCCGTCATTATGTTTTGTTTCGCAAGACCACCGTCATTGTCATTGTGAATCTGTTTCAATATGTGTTGACACAGCAGGTAATCGACGAAAAGATCAGTAGATGGATAGTTGTCCTCCAGAAATTTGACTTAGATTTTGTTTCGGTGAAATCCAAAAAGTCACTGGTCTTTGCGGAACTCATCTCAAAAATTTCGGTCGAGTTAGGTGATGTTATGCCCGAAGAATCGCCTATTCAAGGAGACATGTTTTTTATAGCATCTTCAGACCCCTGGTATGGAGATATACTTGTCTATCTCCAGAATTTGAAGTGTCCCACCTCTGCTTCTCGTGATGAGTGTCACCGTATATGTCATCAGGCCAAGAACTATCTCATCCTCGAAGACAGTCTCTATCGTCGAGGTGTAGATTGCATCCTTCGTCGGTGCCTCACTCATGAAGAAGCAGAAATCATGCTTAATGATTGCCATATTGGAGCATGTGGTGGTCATTTGTCTGGGTTAGAAATAGCCCAAAAGATTTTACGAGCCAATTACTTCTGGCCAACACTAATCAAAAATTGTATCGCATCAGTCAAGAAGTGTCACTCGTGTCAGATCTTCTCTTGGAAGATGAGGGCACATCCCACTCCCATGTTTCCTATCATCACAATTGGTCCCTTCACCAAGTGAAGGATTGATTACACTACATGCAACCCTCCTTCAGCAAGGGGGCATTGTTATATCATTGTAGCCGTCGACTACTTCACAAAGTGGATTGAAGCTATGCCAACGTTTAAATATGATGGAGAGACTGTAGCTCTCTTTTTGTTTAACTAGATTATAGAAAGGTTTGGCGTCCCAAGAGAGATTGTCACTGACCATGGAAGTCACTTTCAGAACCAAATGATGACCGAATTAACATCAAAACTTGGGTTGCGGCAAGATCACTCATCACCCTACTACCCTCAAGCGAATGGTCAGGTGGAAGCTGTCAATAAATCTCTTAAGACCATCCTATAGCAAACGATCAATTAGGCCAAGTCAAATTGGCATTTGATGTTATACTCAGCGTTATGGGCCTACCAAACATCTGTTAACACTGCAACCAGTTTCTCGCCTTTTCAACTCATTTGTGGGCTGGAAGCAGTCTTTCCCATAGAATGTCAGATCCCATCTTTAAAGTTTTCCATACAGTTATTGCCAGACACTTCACCGCTTGAAGAACATTTATTATATCTCGAGCAGCTCAATGAGCAGCATCGTGATGTGGCCTTAGTTAATGAAGCTCACAAACAAAAATTCAAGTGCCAATATGATCGATTCGTTCATCCTTGGATTTTTTCGGAAGGCAACCTTGTCCTGGTCTATGACCAAGATAAGGACCCCCTGGGGGCAGGCAAGTTCAAACCCATGTGGTTCATACCTTTCATCGTAAAAGAGGTTCTAAAAAAGGGCGCTCGTCGTCTAGTAGATTTTGAGGGAAATGCTTTGGCAGAGCCTAGAAATGGGCTCTACCTCAAGAAGTATTACTCCTAGGTAGGTCACCTTGGATAACTTTTTGTAACATATGTATAGTCTTTGTACTATTACTTTTTGGTTTCTTTTGGTTTTATGGACGTGTCATTTTTTGATGTTATCTTTTATCACTGTGGCAGATGTCAATTGAATCAGAGGTGTTCGTTGGATATGCAGACGGCACTAGCCGGCACATTCGGAGGCTTGCCTCCGCAACTTGGGTAATTTTTACACCTCAGGGCCAGTTATTATCTTCAGGAGGTATATGTTTAGGTGACACCACAAACAATGTCTTCTAATACAGCGTTGTTATTGAGTTGCTTCGTGACGCTTTGTCATTTGGTATCTCTCACCTCTGGGTCTATTTAGACGCTCAGTTGGTTGTGTCTCAGTTAAATAGAGTCTACCGTGTTCATGATCCTACTTTACACCGACGGTTCCTTAGGGCACGTCCCTTAGAACAAATCTTAGATTAGATTACATATTTTCATGTTCCCAAGAGATTAAATCAAGTCACAGATACTCTAGCTAATCAAATTTTAGATTGGCATCTCGCACACATATAAGAAAGACACACACGTGCACATGTAAATACATTTTTAAAGCAAATATAATCCATATATAATCAAAAACATCAGAGTACATAGGTGGGCGCAAGTGCCTCAAAAATACGACCAGTAACGAGTCATAAGGATTATGCCCTCAAAAAATATAAAAGTAGTGCCCTCGGCACGTGAAAAGTCAAGCCTAACTAAGGATGGGGCCTGTGTGCCCTGTTGTAATGATAAACGGTGTTTTCCAAACGCCGAAAAAGTCAGACCCACGTCCATGGCACCCCCACTACATGAGGCTGCATAAATGGTCGCAGATCCTCAATCTCTGCCATGGGGACTGTGTGAGTGAGGGAGGTAAAATGTCACTCTACTCGTCTCAAAACTCTCTCAGCCTCACCGGCTGAAAGCTCTCCTGCTATTGTTGGCCCCCCTGTGGCGACGGGTGCAGCCTCTGGCCGAGGACGTCGCACGTTCCTCGCATAATCCGTTGGTCGCAATGGCCCCACATCTGCACATAATAGACACATATCTATCAAATTCTCTAGTATAAAAAAACAACAAAAAAGAAAGCTTACCCATCTCTCCTCGCTACTCTCCAGGAGGTACCGACATCTCGGGATCTATAGAGAAGTCGATCCCGACATAAGGGTAGTCCTCTATGACCGGGATCTGTCGTGACAACCAAGAAAAAAAGTTGTCATCAAAGGCCTCGATGGTCTTTCCCCCCCCCTGTTGCAGCATCAGCACCGCCCATCTACATAACGTGGGAAGAGAGGCTCGGTGCCCTCGTACCACCTCTCGAGGGCTAAAATTGGACACTCTTTCAAAGAAGAAAGAGCAAACAATCGTTCCAAACCCGAAGTTCCTATGATTCCGCAACCGGAAATCTGTTAGCTGCCTCTTCATACAATCCAGTAATGTGGTGCTCCAGTCAAAAAATTGTGCATTTAATCACTGAATTGCACAATTCATTTATGCACGGGAAGCCTGATGCAAAGCCGCAGACCCAGTAATCCGCCTGATGAGTGACACTATCACTTGCAGTGATAAGTCTAAAATCTTGTTTATCGGTACTTGCAAGCTCGTTTTGTTTGTACCTGCATCACAATGGAGTCCAATCAACTCCGATATGTTGTGAGGCCTAGAGGGAAAAGTATGAAAATTGACTCGTTCCCCTCTCTTAGAGAGGCCAGTCAAAAAGTATATATCCCCTGTCATTGGAACCAGTGAATGACCCTCTAGCATAAAGGCCTCTGCGTCGGGATGCCAATAATCAACCAAGGAATTCAATAGCCTAGGTTGTGCTCGCATGAAAGGACATAGAAAAAATTTCAACAACCCACATTTCATTAATGTAGCAACAACATTAGGGTCCTCCCCAACCAACACACTAATATCCTCATGCTCTCTTTCCCTCCAGTGAACATACATACTGCAAAAAACCCAGTTCAGGAGGGATTAACTCTTGTTTTTTTAATTTTTTTTACATTAAATGAAGGGTCCACGTGGGCTGTAATGTTGACAGTAGTGTGTACACGCGTGCAGTTTTTCCTCTGCCCGCGTGGACTTAGGGTTGACCTTTTAAAAGGATGACGCCCCTCCAAAAACTAAATTTAAATACATAAAGAAAGAATTAGAATGCAAGAGGTGGTAGTAAGTACTTACTTGGTCCAAGCGGATGGTCGTTTCGTCCACTGAAGCTCCCGAAATCAACTCTTTTCACAAAGGGGTAGTTTTGGCTTTTAGTCAATTTCTCAATTAGCAATGGTGATAATGAGTTGTCAGCTTCTATTTATAGACTTTTTGGCCTCTTTTTGTCATTTTTTAGACCCTTTTGTCATTTTTTCTAAACTAAAAATCATTTAGCATGGTTCAGGAGTTTTTTTTGGATTTTCATGAGAAGTGTTGCTTTGGGCATTTGGAAACTTTTTGGAGATTTGGGTCATTTTGAAGGTCCTTTGGTAAAAAGTCAATTTTCGAACTCATTGCATTTAAGTTAGGATTCCACCTCTACTTCCTGCATCTTGTTGTCTTTTCCGCCTTTCCATAGGATCGATTCCACCGAATTGTGACATGGAACCATCATTGTTGCTTTAGGAGTGTCGTAATTTAGTGGTAGAGACTACCTTAACATGGATGCCCTAGGTAGATCCTGGTTGCATTTTGGTGTCCATGTTGTCACTAAACGACTATAGGCCTGGGAGTCCTTACTAGCTTTGACTGATTACGAGTTTGATCCTCATTGGCATAATTTTGTATCACTCTTGACCTCACCCTCGGGACTCCCAATACTTAATGGGTCTTCTTTTAAGCCCTTTTCAGACCCTCTAAACATGAAAAGATTGTCGAGCGATCCTGTGGCCTTTCACGCTCGCTAAACTGGAATTTTAAGTCACGTCTTTCCGGTGGTAGTTTACCCATTTTTCGGTCCAAATGGTCAACTGTATGAACAAAGGTATACTTTAGGGGCCTCGGTTCTCTAGAAGAGTATCCTCGGGTATAATTTTACCCCTTTTTTGGGCCGGAGGGACTAAATTTACGAAAAAGGAACCCCCACGGAGTCCATAGTTAAAGTTATTTTCAGACTCCCTAAAATTGAAAATATCATCAAGTGACCTTATTCTTTCACACTCATTAAAATGGTCCAAAAGAACATTCCTGGCGGTGTCCATAGTTAAGCTTTTTTCAGACTCCTTAAAAATGAAAAAATTGTCGAGTGACCTTGTCTTTATCACACTCGTTAAAATGGTTTTGAATAGATGTCTGGTCGGTGCTAGTTTACCCCTTTTTCGAGCCGACTAGACTATATTCAAAAAAGGCACCCCAGTGGAATCTCCTTCTACGTTTTTTCAGACTCTCTAAACATGAAAAACGCCCGAGCTTACCTTCTCTGGGCTCGTTAAAATTGCATCGAAGGACGTTACCATTGTGTGTTTTGTTAACCGCGTTTTCATACTTGCGTCTTTGGTCTAAATGTCGGCTCCATATTTGTCTCAACTGAACCATCTGAAGAATGCCTTATACGCAAGCCCTATAGCACTTTGCCTCTACGTCTTGACACCTTTGGCCCCTAGAGGATTTTTCCCGAGTATCCTTTTCCTGCATATGTCCCTTTGCCCTGAGCATCCTTGTGTTCCGTACACTTGGAACTAGTATGTTTGTGACACTCGATCCTCCTTTGTAACATATCATTCTTTTATTATTTTTCAAGCCTTCCCAAATTATTGAAAAAGACAGAAAAAAAAAATATAGCCCAAAAAGAGGAAGGGAAAAGTATTTTCTTTTTATTGGCAGCACAATGAGTCTCCCTTGGACAAAGCACATCCTTATGTTTGTTTGTCAAGCCCTGGGATTTAATATGACCTTAGGAAGTTGTTCTTGCTACATAGAGTCGTTTCCTCCTCCATTTGGTTATTCTTCCAAACATATGGAGACTTTGTGGTACCTCCTGCATCGTGAACTTATGTAAAATTATCATGTTTCCTGAGTCTCATCATTTATCGTGCTATGGTCCAAGGGAAGTTTTTACCAATCCTGAGTCAACCCATCTTCAGTTTGTCTCTTGCCCTCATGCCCAGCCATCCTGAAGGTCCAATCAAGTCTTTGTTCAAAATCCACGAAGCACTCAACTTGATCATCAAGATCCTCTAGTCCATGACCGATGAGTCGTCGAAGACCTCTGAGTAGTGAAGTCGTACACTCATATTACACTCCTACCCGAGTTTTGAAGATTTTGAAGTTGATGCTCGAGCTCTGAAGACCTCATCTCTAGCCATCAGGCCTTATCATCTTCTAGAAGATGGATACTATAAATGTATATATTTTTTATTTTCATATGTAGATCCGATGTGTATTGCTCGCGGCTACATTTTATATAGTTATATGAGATGGATCTATAGTGTATTTGATTGGTAGCC
>ML794630.1:194336-213701 GCA_009831015.1 Picea engelmannii
TTGAGGGATACAGTTGGTATTTTGTTGTTGGTATTTGGCATATGGGTATTGGTATTTTGGTTGTGATGTGTTGTTGAAGTTGTTGGTTTAGCTTGAGGCTACATAATAGTGAGGTTGTGGCACATGGTTTGATGTAAGGGTTTATGTTATTTGGTTTATGGATAGAGTGGTGAATTGTTAGATAACTTTTGATGGTTATATTGGTGTATGTATTTGGTATATGGTTGAGGTACATGTTGGGTACATGGTTGAGACAAGTAGTTGATGAGTTGGAACATACATGAGGTGTACAGTTGATGACTTGGCACATACATGAGGTGTATAGTTGATGAGTTGGCACATACATGAGGTGTATAGTTGATGATGTTGGTACATCTTGATGAGTCAAGTTTGATGCATGGTTGATGCATGGTACACATTGGTTCAGGTTATTGGTACATGTTGTTTGATGCAGGTTGATTGGTACAGGTTGTTACAAGTTATTGGTATTGGTTGACAATGACAAGTTGACAGTGGAAATGTTTGATTCAGTGACAGTGGCACGTTGTCTACACTTGGCATTTATATTTTAGAGCGGTTGGATGGGGCAAGGACAGGTGGTTGCAGCCACCTTTTGGTTGTAGCTGGAGAACTTAGGGGGTTGTAGCCTCCTTCTGGTTGTAGCCAAAGAATTGAGGAGTTTGAGATTCCCTCAAGTTGTCACCTGAGAAACTAGGGGGTTGAAGCCTCCTTCCAGTTGCAGCTAGAAAACAAAGGAATTTGGTGCTTCCAATGAATGTAATTCTTCAACACATGTAAGAAAAATCATTATGTGGTTTTCTCCCACTTTGTGTTTCAACGTAAAAACATCGGTGTATTATGTATGTGTATGATTACTCATTTGTTCATTGTTTATTTACTCTACAATTATTGGATGATAATGCTACACCGATATAATGCTTGCATGATATGGTTAAAAAGGATTAAATTGTTCTATTACTAATTCACCCCCCTCTCAGTAATCCAACACCATTGTGTTTCCTATTAATTAGAACGTCTACAAAAGGGATTTTATCGTTTTCTTCAAGTTCCATTGTGAACTTTATGTCTTCTGAGATATTGTTTAGGTGTTGAAAGAATTTATCCAATTCTTCTTTCCCATGGAGCCAAAGTACATTGGTGTCGTCAATAAACCTTTTCCACCTTGTCGGTTTTAGAGGATAGGAGTCTAGGGCACTCTTTTCAAAGTTTTCCATAAAGATATTGGCAACAATCAGGGACGATAGAGACCCCATTGATACCCCACTAGTTTGTTCATAAAATTCCCCTTGGTAACTAAAGAATGTGGAGTGAAGACAAACCTCGACTAGTTTCGATGTTTCTGGGTCAGTTACTTCTTTTACAACCTGGATAGATTCATCTAGGGGGATTTTCATAAAAAGGGAGACTACGTCAAATCTTATGAGAGTATCTTCAGGTTTCAATTTTTCATTTTCAATGATTTTGCTCAATTCATTGGAGTCTTTTTTGAAGGAGTCAGTATGGCCTACTAGGGGGCTAAGAATATTGGCTACATATTTAGCTAGTTCATAGGTTGTTGAGCCTATGGTATTCACTATGGGCCTGAGAGGAACCTCTTTTTTGTGAATTTTCGGTAGGTCGTAAATCCTAGGAGTGATCTCGTTTTTGGGGTTCATACATTTTTTGGTTCTTTCATCTAACTTGGAGTCGTTGATGGCTTTCTTAACATCTTTTATAATCTTCTTGATGGGACTGTTGGGAAGTTTCCTATAGCTGCCACTTTGGGAAAGGTGTTCAATCATTTTTGTGTCGTAATCATTTTGGTTCAAAATTATTGTTGCGCCACCTTTATCCACTCTAAGAATGACTAAGTTTTCATTATTTCTGAGGTTTTTTAGAGCTGCGCGTTCTTCTTTGTTGATATTTCTTATTGGAGGTTTCGCCTTCCAAAGAATGAGGGAGCAGTCTTGTCTTGCAATGTTTTTTTCTTCATCTTTTATGGTTTGGATACTATTTTCAATGCAACAGATGATGTTGTCAATCGAAATGGATTTTGGGGAAACCACAAAATTCATACCTTTCTCTAAGACGCTAAGCTCGGCTTCTTTCGGATCGTATGACGAGAGATTTACTACTTTCCTATTGTTGGTGTCATTATGTTCATTGTTATTATTTATTAATCGTTCAAGTTTGGATCCGTGTCTGTTGCAAACTCATACATCCTCATTCTCGGCCTTAATGGTGATCGTAGCATCTAATTTTTTCCATAACTCCGGTTGTATGGTATGTGGAAGCTTTAGGTGAAGTTTTAATGCGGTTTTCGACAGGTATTCCAGATTGCATCTAATTTTTTTAATTTCCCCTTTGGTTATGGACAAGCCTAGCTTAAAGAAATATGATTTGTTCCATTTGTTTCTCGCCTTGTGCTCAATTTGCACAAATTTTGGTAGAATGTTTCTATTCCTGCAGATTTTAGAAAATCTAAGTCGGCAGCTCTCCTCTTAATTTTAACCCTGAGCTTTTCAAGATCACGAATTTCGTCCAGAATCTCCCTTCTGTACAGGAAAATAATCTGATCAATGAGATTTCTATGGTGAGGATTGTTTTCAGCAATGTTCGGAAAAACCACAGTGTTGCTAATGGATTTTCGACGTTTTGGATCCGTATTAGGATCCATATACATATAGTAGCCCCCTTCAGAGATGGATTGATCAATCTTGTGGTTGCACTTTCAGGAAGGATGATCGGGTTGATGGTTTCTCTTTCCAGCAGGATTTTTTCCCTCCCACCCATATTCATGAGTTTTATTTCGTGATCGATTATATGTGTGTTTATACTCATGATTATTATGTGCTTTACTTATCTTTGTTGTATTATATGATTAAGCAGAGGTGGAGATATTTTAATGAAATGATGAAGAGGTGGTTGCACTAGCTGTAAGACTTCACCTGACATCATCCATCACGTGAACTTTAGGGCACCAAGGCCCTAGGTGAGTAGGTAATTCATTTTGATTCCCTGCAATTGCATCTTGATAGCTCATATTAGTTTAAGTGCATTTCATTTTCATTTTTCTCTACTTGCATTATTGATTTCATCATCATATATGTATACTTACTTAGAAATTTTGTCAAAATTTTATTTTATAGCTTAGTTGGTTTTGATTATCATCATATGAGAACAAGGATGAGTAGGCCATCCTACACTTGATAGCTTGATGTTTCCTTGCAGGAACAGGTCTACCAGGAGATGTTACGGTTCTCATGCACTCTGCAATGAGCACATGTCCCCAAGTAGGAACCAAATTTTATACCCATTTTGTGGATAACTAAGGAGATTATGTCTCGAGGCCCTCAGGTTGCTTATATGGAGTGTCGAGAGACTACATGACCAGTAGTACCATTTTTCACAAATGGAAAACCCACTCACCACCACAGGTGGTCACAGGTTTGCAGATGGAATCCACCACACTAGATGGCTTCTGGAAGGCACTGGGCCTTGCTCCATGAGGTACAATTCAGTAATATGGTGAGCATGATTTCAATATTTAATCCATTTTATTATGTTGTATCTTATATTACTCTAGATTTCATGATATATGCTTAGAAATTATGCCTTTTGCCTTGCTTCAACTTGGTGGTTAACAGTGTGCCCTAGTAAGTGGTTTTCCTTGGGGATGGGTTTGCTACTAGGAACTCCTTTCATGAGACATCGTACCGTTCCCAACCATACTTACCACTTTCCACCATTATGCTCCTCCATTTCCTTATCTCTTGGGATTTTAGGGTGTATTGACCCAAGAAGGGGTTGTCCCTCATTCTATGGGAATAAGGGGTTGAAGGCCCAGATGGGTTGATCTTGGGTAAAAGATAAAATCCTTGTTTAAACCTTCCAAATGATTTTCCCAAGGATCACCCAATAAAGCAATGAAATGCTTATCTTTGAGTAAAGGGGACCCACAATATAATAAAGAATGCTTAAAAGGTTAGTTGAAGGATAGGAGGTATCATCACGAGCCGACCCATCACGTCTATAAATATCTAGTGGTGTGACATTGTCATTGTCTGGTCACCAAACCATGGCAATGGCTCTCAGTTGTATGGTTGAGAGAAAGGGGGTCTCATCACAAGCCATCCTTCTCATTTCCATTGGGTGTTTGTGGGTGACATTGCCATCAACTGGTCACCACGCCAAGGGAGTGACCTTCAACCTCTCCTTATTCTATATTGAAAGAAAAACAAAGAAATAAAGATAAAAGGCAAGTGATGGGCTTGAAAAAAGTGCATTGCGGACAAAGGTACCACGCACCCTCTATAAAGGCACCCATGAATTAGACACTACGACCCCTTGTATGTCAGGATCCCTATGCCCATTGAGTCTTGACCCCAACCACTTCATACACTTTACATAGATTAGAGAGGGATCTCTTGGAAACTCTCCTTGACCTAGGGTAAGATCTACTCAATAGAACACCTCGTCAACCCTCCCATATTCAAGCTTGACAAGTCGCATAGTGTCTTTGAGCAATTAATTGTTTGATATAGTGATCTTTGATTCACATGCTTAGATGTCTCATTTATTGATTGGATTCAATTATCATGATGTTATGACTTGATATCCTTGGAGGGCGTGCCCATTTGTTCTTGCAGGACCTAGTTGGTGGACAGTTTTGGGAGAACAAAGCTAGCTTGGGCTTCCAAGGGGCTACAAGCCCACAAGTTGGATGCCAACGGCCTGCATTTCGAATGAGAAAAATCAGACTTTGAAAGCCTTAATGATGACTTGGACAACATAGCCTAGCCCCCACATGCCAAAAGTTATTCCTAGGAGAGGAAAAACGTCACTTTTAGAGACATGACATCACCTAGGGGGGTTAAATCTTGGTGGTGAGGTGCCACTCTTTGATTCTTGGACATTTTGAGGAGAATAGGGTCTTCACCAATGATTTCGCCTACCTATGCTTCTCCAACACCAACGACTTCTTCAAAGTAGAAAAATGCCCCCTAAAGGGGAGACATCCGTGTAAAATTAGGGTTTATTTGTGCAAAAGTGAAACTTTAAATGAATTATTTAATATTAATTTGTTAAAGGGGGCAAGATTAGGGTTGTTTACCCCTAATCTTGTTTTTTACTCCTTAATAGTTTGAAAAGTCACCTTGGTGACATTTGTATACATAAGAGATCATAAGATCTAATTTTAAATATAACTCTCCCTCGTTGTGAGAGGACTTGTTCTGAAATTTTCGTTATACTTGGCTCTTTTAGTCTCTTGTGCACTTGTTTATGCCTATATTGATGAATGGTTGATGGAGAAGTCTAGCGCTAGCCTTGGATGATGTTTTCTATCTCTTATGATGGATTATCTTGGCATTTCTCTTGATCTTGGTATGGTCTTTTACTATTATGCTATCATTTTTTCAAGTCAAGTATTGTTATGCTAGGAGCTAGGTGGAAAGTATAAGGGCATACACCCCCACCATACTCTTCATCATTTTACGCTTCATCTCATTTATTATACAAGGGTTTGCTAAGAGAAGTATAAGGGCATACATCCTCTTAGCTTAAATACTAGCTAGAGAAACTTGCTTTGGGAAGTAAAAGGGCTTACACCCACAAGGAGGTAGCTTCTCTAGCTCTTTGTTTATTTGAATCCATCAACCCAATAGTAAATGCAGTAGTCATACTTTTTTGCATTGGAGATATAAAATCATTGCCTTGGGAAACACAATTTTTTATCTTTTGAAAGGTTTCTTGCTTGAAGTTGATTTACCTCATTGAGAGGAGTCTTTGTTAGGATATTTAGACACTTAGGAGTTAGTTAAGATCTACTTGTTCTAATGTGTCGTTAGGTAAAAGTTTGTTTCTTAGTGTGTTTTTGTAGTATGCATTTGTAGTTAGGAAATCCGACGGTCACAATATGTTCCCGACATAGAGTGATCTGACGGTTCATACTATCCTCGATCTTAACAGCCATTGAACCATGGATTAACACCCGATTGGTCCATGATCTCTATTTAAAGAGCATGGAGGGTCATTTTCTGATGATCAATTATGAGAAACTCTCTTGTAAAATATCTCTGTAATCTTTTTATTTGCATTAATAAACTACTCCAAGTGGTCGCGTTGGCTGGGGTCGTGGATGTTTCTCCGTAGGGGTTTACCACGTGAAAACATCGGTGTGTTGATCTTTGATCTAGTTATCTAAGTGGTTACTGAAGGTATTCTTCCTCTTTTGGAATACCTATGTTGTCTAACATGGTATTAGAGCCTATTTGAAGACCCGCTCCTGTTGTAGATCGAGATCGTGAAGCTGAATTGCCTCATCTCCATTTTCTATCATTTTAGTACATTTATGGGCCAAGAGGATTGTTCCACTGTGTCCAGAGAACTTGTTTCATTTAGGAACACTTTTTGTTTCACTCGAAAAGGTTTATGTTTTCCCAAGATATGGCCATTACAGTCAGATCTGGAGGTATAAAATTTGAATACGCATTTTTTAAATTTTTGCAGAGTAGTATTTTGGTTTTATTTCGGTTTTGTATTATTTATTTTCGGGTTTCTACTCTTTTAGATCTGTGTATGCTCTTTTCCCTGTGCCCTATGTGATCTCAGAAAATCAGAAACAGATAGGAAAATGTGCATCTTCTGGGTAAGCTAACTGAGATCTAACGCTTGTTGTCATCGAGAAGTGAACAAAATTTCTTCTGTGAAAAGAGTTTTTTTTAGTACGTTCTCCAAGGTCATCTTCCACAACAACAAAAACAAAAAAAAACACCTCCAATCCTCCTTCTGAACATTACAATATGTTTTGCTAGACCATTTGGTTAAAAGGTTCCTTATTAAGTTGAAGGTCTTGAGTTCAAGTCTCTATTTTGTTACTTTTTTGAAAAAAATCATGCTCAAATTGTAAAGTGTATTTCACTTCAAGTATAAAAGTGAATCACTATAAGTAGCTTTAATATTTTGTTTTAGAGTTATTTATTTTCCATGCATCTTTTCTTTGTAAAAGTGATCCCCACTTCTCTTTATAAAAGTGGGTCACTTCTCTTTATAAAAGTTTATGTCTTTTTTAAACAGGGCATAACTCTCACATCCAAAGTCCGTTTTCAGTGCCGTTTTTTTTAAAACCGCATAACTTTTCAAGATATTTATATCCAGATCATCAGTTTCAGTTTTTAAATCCATATTATATACATATTTAATATGGATTCTACAAGTAATCTCTTGCTTACCAGCACCAACTACTTCCAATGGAAATCTCATATGGAGGATTTATTAAGAAGTAAAGGCTTGTACCGGATTACCTTGGGAAAGGAAACAACACCCATTGATGCTGATAAGAAAGTAAAATGGGATGATAGTAATGATGAAGCACATGGATTAATTAGAATGTCCATCTCTCTTGATTTAAGGTTCCACCTTCAATCAATTGATCAACCCAAAAAAGCTTGGGACACGATTGAATCTGTGTTTGGTAAACACAATATTATTCGAGCACAACAATTAGAAAATTGAGTACTGACTTTAAGTCCAAATGATTTTTCTTGCATTGAAGACTATCTATCTAAGTTTAAAACACTCATACTTTTATGTGAAGAATGTAAGATAAAGATAGAAGAAGAGTGTTGCATCTATCTTATACTTTCTAAGCTAGGTAGTGCATATTCTATGTTTGTATCTACCTTTTATGCCATGCAAGAGGCTCTAAGGGCAGCTTATAAAAAACCCAGTCTTGAGAACTTTTGTGATGCTTTGATTAGAGAGCAAGATAAACTTGTACAACTTGGAGTGATCAGCACTGTAGGTACCTCCAACAAAGCCTTAGTTGTACATCACAAAGATAAACCCAAGAATACTAAGAAGCAACATCCTTGCCACAACAACAAGCAATATATGGGTCCCAAACCCACTCAGACAACTTTCCCTCCTAATGGAGACAAAGGAGAAAAATATAAAAGTAATAATACTGACAAACATTGCAACTTTTGTGATAAATATGGTCATGATGAGTCCAAATGTTTCAAGAAGATGGCAACTTTAGAAGCAACGATGAAGAAGCACAACATCTGTATTGATTCTACTTCTTCTTCTTCTTCTCATGGACATGCACTTTCTGCTTATGGTTTCTCCTTCAATACAACTTCTACTTCTTCTTCTGATGAGTGGCTTATTGATTTTGGAGCATCTTATCATATGGCTAAGGATAGAGACATATTTTCTTCTCTAAATGAATGTAACACCAAGAAAATATTTGTTGGTGAAGATAGATCTCTTAGTGTTGAAGGATCTGGAACAATTCAAGTAGAAAACGGTCATTTCAATGATGTATTATGTGTCCCAAGTCTTTCTTGTAACCTTCTATCAGTATATCAAATCACTCATTCAGGTGAAGGTAAAACCGTAGAGTTTTCACTTCACCAAGTTGTAATCAAGGATCTAAAAAATCCTAAGCATGTTCTTGCAACTGGACTTGCTGATGATATTACCAGGCTGTACAAGTTTGAAAACTTTGGGTCATTATCCTTTTCATCAGCTTTTGTTGCTCATAGCGATGACTTGAGAAAACTTTGGCATGAGCGGTTTGGTCATATAAACTATCGCTTAATGCAACAACTATGTAATCAACATATGGTGATTGGTCTTCCTCTTGTTTCATGCAGAGATGGTGTTTGTTCCGGTTGTGTTCTTGGAAAACATCATCGAGATAGTTTTGACAAATGTGCTTCTTGGCATGCCTCGGGCCCTTTGCAGCTTGTTCACAGTGATTTGTGCGGTCCACTTTCTTCTCCTTCTTTTTCTGGGTGCAAGTATTTCTTAACTTTCATTGATGAATTTTCCAAACGTACTTGGGTTTACTTCTTAAAACTTAAGAGTGAAGTTTTTGACAAGTTTTTGGCCTACAAGGCCCTGGTAGAAAAGCAATATGGACATCAAATTCAAAAGTCAAGAACAGATAATGGAGGCGAATATGTGAACAATAATTTTACAAGTTACTGCACTACACAGGGCATCCAAATGCAACACATTGTTCCATATACACCACAACAAAATGGTGTTGCTGAGAGAAAGAACCGCACATTAAAAGAAATGGCTAATTGTATGATCCAATCTAAGGGATTAAGTCTAAAGTATTGGGAGGAAGAAATCAACTGTGCAAATTACATAGTAAATCGCACTCCAACAAAGGCTCTTAAAAATATAACACGGGAAGAAGCTTGGACTAAAATTAAACCAGATGTAAGTCACTTCCGTGTATTTGGCAGTATAGCATGGGCTCACATTCCTGGTGAGAAAAGGAAAGCATTGCAGACTAAAAGTGAGAACTGTATATTTGTTGGTTATTCTGAAGATGTCAAAGGTTATAGACTTCTTCAACCACATTATAATGAAATTATTGTTAGAAGAGATGTTAAATCTTGGCTTGTGAGCCTAATTCGGTGATTGTGCCTTCTTCGGTCTGTGAGACATCTTTGTCGTTTGTGCCTTCTTCTCTTCATATTATGGTTTATTCTTCAAATGATAACAGTGA
Source organism: Picea engelmannii (assembly GCA_009831015.1). NCBI lineage: Eukaryota > Viridiplantae > Streptophyta > Pinopsida > Pinales > Pinaceae > Picea > Picea engelmannii. Next base: position 203,866 of record ML794630.1, read on the forward strand.
GGATGAAAATCCACCTCCGCCTTCTCACCTTCCTCCAGATGAGTCCCTTGAACCTGAACCAGCACCAGCTCCACAGCTTCCTAGATGGGTCCGTTCAACACAAGAAGCAGTTGGTGATCTTGTCGGTGATCCTTCGTATCAGTGTCAGACATGTTCACAGTTCTAGTGAGCCTCTTCTCTTTTGGCTCAAGTTTCAGAAACTCATGATTCAGAGACATTTGCAGAAGCTTCAAGTCATCCAGATTGGGATACAGGAATGAATGAAGAGTGTCGTTCTTTAATGGCAAACGATACTTGGGATCTTGTACCTCTTCCAAAAGGAAGAAAACTTGTAAGATGTAAATGGGTCTAAATAACTAAGTATGCTTCAGATGGAAGTGTTAAAAGACACAAGGCTCAGTTGGTTACCAAAGGATTTTCCCAAGTTGAAGGAATTGACTATAATGAAACCTTTTCCCCTATAGCCAAAATGAATTCCATTCGCCTTGTCCTTTCCCTTGATGCCTCAAATAAATGGGAGGTCCATAAGATTGATGCTAAATCTGCCTTCTTGCAAGGAGATTTGCAAGAAGAAATCTACATGGAACAACCTCTTGGCTATGTCCAGAATGACTCTAGCCTTGTTTGTCGCCTTAAGAAATCTCTTTATGGTCTCAAGCAAGATCCCTGAGCTTGGTATGCCAAAATGGATAGCTTTCGTATTGCCACTGGATTCTCTAGATGCCATTCTGATCCTAATGTCTATACCAAGAAAGTAGGAAGCCATCTCATAATCCTTTTCCTTTATGTTGATGACCTTATCCTTACTGGTAGTGACTCAAAACTTTTAAACCATGTGAAAACCAACCTTAAGAAGAAATTTGAAATGACAGAATTAGGCTTTTTACACTATTTCATTGGCCTCCAAGTTTTTCAAACCAATGAAGGAATTTTTCTTTCCCAGTCTAAGTATGATAGTGAACTTCTTCTTCGCTTTCACATGGATGATTGTAAACCAACCCCTTCTCCCTTCCAGTCTGGAGTCAAGCTTACTGCCACCTGTAGTTCTCCTAAAGTTGATGACACCCCATACCGTTAGTTAGTTGGTAGCCTCTTATACTTTACTCATACCCATCCTGATATTTCCTTTGTCGTTGGTATTGTTGCTCGGTATATGCAAACACCCCATTAAAGCCATTAGAAAGCAGCTAAAAGGATACTTCGCTATGTTCGTGGTACAGTTCAGTTCAGGATACATTACAGTTTAGGGGGGACTCCCTTACTGGTTGGTTTTACAGATTTAGATTGGGTCGGCGACCTTAATGATCGGAAGTCTACTACAGGTTATGTTTTCAGCCTTGGTTCCTGACCTGTCACTTGGGCTTGTAAGAAACAATAGGCTATTGCACTTTCTTCAGCAGAAGCAGAGTACTGATCAGTGGTAAATGCAAGATAGGAAGCCTTGTGGCTTCAACGGATCCTTTCCAAGTTTGGATTCGAGCAGAAGCATCCAACCAGCCTTTGGTGTGATAATCAAAGTGCCATCAAGCTCGCCAAAGACCCAGTTCAACATCAGCGCAACAAGCACATCGAGCTACACATGCACTTCATCAGAAAGCTCATTCATGATCAAGTTATTAAAGTGCTCTTTTGCCCTACAAAAATCAAGTTGCTAACATTTTCACAAAGTCTCTTACAGAAGTAAAGTTTTCCAAACTTCGATCTATGTTAGGAATTCAGGAAGTTTCCATTAAGGGGGGATATTCTCTAATGCCTCCTTCCTTCTCCTATTGTTTCAACATTGTAAATCCTTTGATCCTATCCCAAGTTGTTCTTAAGGGAGGATGTTAGGATATTTAGACACTTAGGAGTTAGTTAAGATCTACTTGATCTAATGTGTCGTTAGGTAAAAGTGTGTTTCTCAGTGTGTTTCTTTAGTATGCATTAGTATGCATTTGTAGTTAGGAAATTTGGCGGTCACGATATGTTCCCGATATAGAGTGATCTGACGGTTCATACTCTCCTCTATCTTAACGGCCATTGATCTGTGGCTTAACACCTGATTGGTCCATGATCTCTATTTAAATAGCATGGAGGGTCATTTGTTGATGATTGATTGTGAGAAAATCTCTTGTAAAATCTCTCTGTAATATTTTTCTTTGCATTAATAAACCGCTCCAAGTGGTCGCGTTGGCTGGGGCTGTGGATGTTTCCCCGTAGGGGTTTTACCATGTGAAAACATCAGTGTGTTGATCTTTGATCTGGTTATGTGAGTGGTTACTGAAAGTGTTCATCCTCTGTCGGAATACATGTGTTGTCGAATAGCCTTCCCCTACTAGGGCATCCCCTCTCTCCCATTACTTTTCTTGATGTTACAAAACCTAACCTACTGCCATTAGGGATGATCTAACCTAGATAAACTACTAGTTATAACTCCTAAACTAACCCTAGACTAGCTCCTAAATTTTGCTCACTTGATCTACTAATTAGGGTGCACCTTTTGGGCTAGTTCTTGGAACTCTTCCGTGGTTGATTTTGTTGTTGTGTGCCATCGAATTCTACAGCCATAAGCCCACAATTTTCTGCAGAAAACACATGTTTACAACAACCATCTTCTCTAGCTTCTTAATTGAAATCTTTAATCCTATATTCATTGCTAATCTTGATGTTGATTTACTTAACTAGTTTAGATCTTTGTATGTTGATTTATATGTTTTATTTTCTTATATAAACTGTCATTTACTGCTGAAAATTATGGACAGAAAGATTAACTTGCCGATCCAACTAACATATATCATTCCAAAGTGTCTTTTCTTGTGTCTCGAATAGGTACAATCATCCGGAGAAGTATTATACTTGTGGGGCAACAATTACTTGAATTACAAGGCATATTTTATCACCTTTCATCCCAATTAGACTTGACCTCTAGGGGATTCACTTCCTTTTATATTCATCTCCATAGCAATCCCCCTAGGGTCACTAAGATAGCCTCCCTAGAGTGACCTAGTCACACTTGAAGTGTGAGACCTACATAGAGGTGACATTTGGTGTAGGATTCCCAAGTTGTAGCACTTGATTTGTGGTTGGGTCGGAATTTTCCCAACCCACAACTTGCGCTATAAAACTCCCAATGTAGGGGCTCACATACTCTCCCAATAAGGGGCTCAAATCTCCCAATTAAGGGGCTTACAAACTACAAACATTATTGGTTGATTCTCTCCTCAATGAACTCTCTCCAAAAGAGCCTCCAAGGGCCTCCAAAAGCCTCCCAAAATCTCTCTCCATATCCTTTCTTCAATCTCTAGCAATAAGGGGTTTAAAAAAAAATACCTAGCTCCATAATACAAAAAGACAAGATCCATGAATTTAGGATCTAGTACCTACCCAAGGACAAAAATGAGAAAGACCCTTAACTACCTTCTTGAGACTAGGAATGCACTTGTAATAAAGTGAGGAAAAGTCCAAACTAATTCCCCATTTTTACAAATAATACGTGAGATTTCCACTCACTCCAAGTATTCCTCCTTTTTCCCCTTAAAATTAGAAAACTAATTTGTGAGTTGGATACTGTCACAACTAATTTCTCGCTTTTACAATTAAATGAATAATACGTGAGATTTTCTAAGTCAATTCAAGTATTAATCATTTATTACAATTAAATCATTCATGATTAATTAATTATTCTTTGCCACTTATCATTAAATAGCATTTTAATGAATTTTTCTCCATGGTGTGCAAAGTAATAGTTCCATGTGTGGAGATCCCCCTGGATCACCTAGGTTCTTGCATGAATATGGGAATAATTTTGATTGCATGTGATAAATCTGGATGAGTATTTGTTAAGTAAATGAGGTTTCTTATCAATAGTTTGTAGCTAGTATTCTTTACCAATTCCCGTATTTTCAAATTTTGAAATTTTTTTGGTTTTGCTCCATAGGTGTAAGAGAGGGTTTTCAATTTTCCATGCAAAACTTCTTTAACAATCCTATTGCATACTTGGTTTGATTAAGGAAGATTTGATGAGGTCGTTGAGTAACTTACACTCCAAGATAGTATAGAAGTGTCCCTAAGTCAATCATTTTAAAACCTTCTTGAAGTTCCGATTTCATCTGTTTGACGTGAAATCGATGACTCCCTATAATGATTAGATCATCAACATGTAGAACAATAATCAACAAGTTCTGACCTTGCATCCAAAAATACAAAGTATCATCAAACTCACTATGATCAAAACCAACATATTAAGGTATTCATCCATTTTAGCATACCATGATCTAGGTGCCCATTTCAAGCCCTATAAAGCTTCAATTAATTTGTAAACTTTGTGTTCTAATCCTTCAAATTCAAATCCTAGGGGTTAAGTCATATAGAATTTTGTCAAATCTCGATTGAGAAAAACACTTTGTATGTACATTTCATGAAGTGTCCAACCATGATGTACAGTGAAATTAATTACCATTTTAATTGTGTTCCATTTTATTATTGGTGAAAATGTTTCTTCATGGTCAATTCCTTCTTGTTGAGCAAATCCCTTTTCCACAGGTCTTGCTTTATACTCATTAACTTCACCATTTGACTTATGCTTGACTCTGTAAACCCATTTGCAACCAATGGGTTTAACATCGATTGGACAATCAACAAATTTCAATGTTCTATTTGCAATGCTTGAATCATATTCTTCCACCATAGCTTATTGTCATTCTCTATGTTTCATTGCTTTTGCAAAAGTAGTGGGTTCAATGGAAGCATGAGTGATTAAGGAAAAACTTGATTGAGATGGATGGGAACTTTTGGTCCTTATTTTTTTGGGGTTCATATGGATGAACATCTTTAAGTAGTTGTGGGTCAATAAAATAATGAACAAGTGTTGTACATTTGTTGATTTTTTTGCATTTTATCTTACTTCCGTTGGAGAAGAATCATCGTCTGAAAAACTATTTTTTTGAATATTTATCCAACGCTTGATGATTCATGTTGCGGGAATAAGTCCTTTTCAATCCAAATTAGTTTTGTCTGATGGATTTTTTTATCCTAAATTACCTTTTTTGTAAGTGATTAAGAAAATTATCAATCTCTTCTACAATTTCTCTTTCAGTTTCATCAAAGACGACATCTTGACTGTTAATAAATTCCCCACTAGATAGCAATTGATAGCCTTTTTTTTCATCTAAGTATCCAATGAGTATGCATTTCATACTATGATTTTCCAACTTAATCATTTTTCCATTATGAACTAAGGCATAGCAAGTCGAGCCAAAAACTTGAAGATGATTAATTGAAGGCACGATACCATACCAAGATTCATATGGAGTGATTCCATCTAAGGTTGATGTTGGTGATCAATTCCCTAAATAGACAGTTGTATGAATTTCTTCCACCCAATAGTTTGTACTTAACCTCTTTGAATGTAGCATAGATCTCACCATTCCCCTGAGAGTTTTGTTCATTCTTTTATCGACCCTATTTTACTATGGAGTATAAGAGTTTGTCAACTACTTTTTTATTCCATTTTTCCTACAATAGTCATTCAATTCAGTTGAATGAATTCACCCCCATTACTTGTCCTTAATGTGGCAATTTTTCTTTGGTGCCATTTTCAACCAAGCATTGAAAATGTATGAACATTTCAAACGCTTCTAACTTGTCTTTCAAAAAATATACTTGAGTCATCCTTGTAAAATCATCAATGAAAAGAATGAAGTATTTGCATCCTCCTAAATAAGATTACATTGGACCACAAATGTCATTATGTATAAGTTGCAAACATATTTTTGCTCACCGTGTACTTGTATAAGTTGCCAATAATACGTGCTTCACACTTAGCAGTTTCATTTTTGAAAGAAGCAAACCCTTTATCCACCTCCTATGATTTAAGTTTACTTAAACATTCAAAGTTGAAATGTCCAAATTTATTATGCCATAATGCCAGGGGGGGATAAATTTTTTGATGTTGAAAAATCTTGCTTAGGAGGAATGATTATGCCTTGTATCCTTAGAAATTTTCCATCTTCATAACCCTTCATTACTGTTTTGAAATTTTTCTTTACTGAATTAATTTTGATGAAGCCATCTTCCATGATAATTTGATGGCCACCTTGTCTAACTAAGACCAAGGACAGCAAATTGTTTTTAAATCTTGGAACATACCAAACATTGGAAAGTAATACTTTACCAATTCCTGGAAGAGAGAAGTGGATTGAGCCTTTTACTTGAGGAGTATGGGTTGTGTCATCTGCCAAATAAATTGGATTAAGTTGCATATATTGATATGTCCAGAAAATCATCACTTATGTAACACATATGTTGAGTAGCCCTTGTATCAAGTATTCAGTCATCTTCATAATCGTTTCTCGTCAACTTGTTGGTGGAAAATTATCCGCAAAATTTAACTCCTTATTAGTTGTCAACACATATCCAAAATCATCCTTTTGATTATTTGCATACTGAGCTGAAGTTCAAACATGGGACTTGGAATGTTGCTTTGAGTTGAAAATCTGTTGATTCTTGGGAAAATTTTCATTATGAGTTCTACACTCGCATGCATGATTCCCATTATGAAGACATCTTTTTCACCTCACTTGAGTCATATCTTCACATTTTCCCAACTAATTATTATCGTCGGGAGGATCTTGACATCTCCTAAAATATTGTTGATTTTGATTGTTTCTTCATATTCCTTGGATTCTACCATGACTACAACCATAATTAGAAGATTCAGTTGGATTGTGCTCGTGATCTCTTGGATTATTGAATCTTCCTCTTCCTTGTGAACTTTCATTGTATATACATCTTCCTCTAGTCTCGAATTGGTAAAAAGAAGGTCTTCCCCCAAGTTCTTCTTCTTACCAAAGGCCTTGTCATGTTGGACCAATAAGTCACTAAGAGAATCAAAAGTTTGATTCTCCAAATTGCTTATTAATTTGCTATTCAGAAATTTTGATAAGAAGAAGGCCAACCATTGGTCAAAATTGAAGTCATGAAACTTTTGTCCACATCCTTAAATCCACATTTTATTATTTCCCACATGATATTTTTTAATTGAGAGATGTATTGCAAAACATCTCCCCCTTCAACTAACCTTTGTTTAAGGTGCTTCATTTGGAGATCAAACCATTTTGATTCAAGTTGAGTTTCAAACATTTTCTTGGAGGTTTTCCATGCATTCAAAGCATAAGTTGCATTTTCAACATGAACAAACATTTCATTGGTGACATTAGACTTTAAAAGTGCAAGTTCCTTTCATCCTTTAATTCTCATTTTTCTGATTCTCTAGCATCAGTGGGCTTAGTAGGAGATTTATCACCACTACATACATATTTCCACAACTCGTTATAGATTAATGTGTTTTGTATTTTAAGATTCCAAGACTTATAGTTATTGGGTCCATCCAAGTTGTGAGAATTAGTGAATAGATTTACGAATTTAGACGTGATGAGTTTTTTATCAAGTGCACACAATAAAAAAATGGGGAGTATCAAGCACAAGGGAAACTGCACACACTACAAAAGAGATCTATAGGGGCTTGGCATTGACCCTCTTATATCCTCGATGAAAGTGTTAACACATAAGATTGTATGGGTCAAAAAAGTCACCTTGGTTTTGTTTTTCGAGTCATAAGGTTTATAGGATCATGTCAAGGAGGATTTATGGTTTTCAGAGCCTACAATTTAACCACTTCTCCAGGGATTATGCCATACCATCAACTAACAACATCCTCAAAGTGTGCAAGCTATATTTGACTGGCGTTGCGAACTCATTTCCTGTAGCAGTTTCTTCTAAATATTTGATCATAAATCCCAAACGGTGATGTGGGTTTTTTCTGGAATTTTTTCTGGAGGAGGATCCTATGTAGCTCCTTGGTTTTGACCTCCTTCGGGTAGATAGAGATCATTCACTATATAGGAAAGTGGATTTTGGTAAGGAATAGGTTGGATTCATGATCCAAGAGAGAATAAATCTTGAGGAGCAGTTTAGTTGCTCAATTGTAAGCCCGAGGACCTATTGTAATTAGCATTTTTGTTATTGAAGACTCATGAGAGTTGTGATTTTCATATTGTAATTCTTGTGTTTTATATATCTTCTTATTTGAATATATTGCATATTTGAGGATCAAAGGTTGCCAATGATTTATGGATCCCTAAGCAGCAGAGGATCTGCTATAATCTTTCCCATCAGCCATTGTTTTATTCAAGTATTTGTTGATTTATTAAACTGAGAGGATCTTTGTTTAGTGAACATTCTATCTTATGTTTTCCTTCTTCATTCTTATATCTATCAGCATATGATATTGTTGTCTAATGAGTAGCTTTAGTGCCTTCGATGAGTAAAGTGTTTATGACTTCATTTCCTAATGGTCCATCACTCATCTGCAGTAACTTCTCTGTCTTTTCATTTATTTTCAAGTCTTGTTGATCCATCCAAGTTTAAACCTGATTTAATCATCCAATTCTATGTTACTAGGCTCACCTCACTTGTAGTCTAAGGGTGACTCCTAGAGAGCTAAAAGAAATAATTCGTTAATAGAGTATTTCACTTTACTCTTATCAACACTTCAATTACAAATATGCTTCAAGTTCGTCAAACTTTCAAAATTTGACACAATAATAGTCTTCAATGAATATGCCCTCCTTTGAATTGGACGTTTTTTTCAATACTTCAATTACAATTAGAATGAATAAACCCCTTGAAATAAACACTATGTCAATCTAGTGTATAATAAATTTTTCAAAAGTCATACACCTATTTCAAGCCTTTCATATGTCATGTGATATATAAGAAAATATCCAATAAAAAATAAGCGCCATTTAGTGTTTTTGTTACATGCACCCAATCCAACCTCTACTTGACTTGTTTATAATATTAAAGAGATGCATGTTAGATTTTGGTAGCTCAGTGGTATTTATGCATCTATTGTGCCTAGGCAGGAGTTGGAGCAATTAACTCTCTCTAGTGACTTTATGAAGTGATTTCATAAAGTGCCTTTATAAAGTGATTTTATAAAGTCAAGTTGAGCCTTTTAATATTTAATGGGTAAAAGTGACTTTATGAAAAGTGGGTCACTTAAGTGATTTAAGTGAACTCAACGGATGATTAAGTCGTAATCGTTTATCTCAAGGGAAGGTGAAGGGTCACTCAAGGGAGACCAAGTGTTGGCAGATTTTCTCGTTAATGAGTAATAAAAGGAACACTAGATGAGAGATGGGGTGCACCTTTTGAGGAGTGTGAGAGGAAGTTGAAGATACAAATTCCTAGAGACTTGAGCTAGAGGAAAGAGTTGCAACAAAAGGGAGAGGAATGAATCCCAAGGAGGGAAGGAGGAATGCGTCCCAAGTAATTTCAGCATTAAAGGAGGGTTGTACAAATAGAGTTGGTGATCCAGATTATTTTCGGCACGAAATGAGAGCGGAGATATAATAAAGAAATGCACAGAGATATCACAGATATTCAATAATATAACAGAAATGTATCAGAGATGCAACCATAAACATAGATATACAATAATACACGGTTTCTATTAATGAAATAAATGTACAGAGACTGTAAAAATATAGACTGAAAGACTCGCTAGAATGGTAGCAGCTTATCTCTGAGAAGAGATGTGACCGTTACTCACATTCGCAAGAAGATGATTACAATGAGGCTCTGAAAGCATGTTTACAATAAACAGGAATTCCAAAAACACTAGACATCCAAAAACCCAACCCTAGGAGATGAAGCGCCAAAAGTCATGTGGGCCCCGTTTGGGTAAGCTAGTACATCAACTTCCCAGGGTCATAACTTTTGCATACGATCTTCGTTTTAGGCGTATGATAGCCCATTGGAAAGGTATCGTCGAGGAGATTCATTTTAGGTGAAAA
>ML794630.1:214319-239600 GCA_009831015.1 Picea engelmannii
TTTTTAGTGCCCCCAAAATGGCCCCGGAAGTTAAAACCTGCTAAAAATAGTAAGTTACCAAAATTGTCAGAAAGTTGTTTTGAGCCAGTTGGAAAAGGTGGGTGGCCACCGATATCCACCTGGATCAATCCTCCCTCCTTAGGAAGCAATGGTCTCCATTGCATTGAGTGCCCGGGGGAGAGGAAAAAGAATTTGTTGAATCTGAATCTTGGTGAGTTGTTTGCCTTGCTGGAGACATCGCGTTGCTCAGTTTGTGGAAGTCTGTCATGAACCAGTTGAGGCTGAGGCTGTTCAACAAGTCTTGCTACATGAGAGGACAATGTGCATAAGGAATCTTTGTGCTTTTCTGCAACCTTGTCAACCTACTTCTGTTGGATAGAAGGTGTCTGGGGCGAGGTTGTAGTGGTTGCAGTGTCCTTCTATTCCCCCTTTGAACAAATTGTGAAGAAGCTGAATTTTGTAGTATTAGATACTACCTTGCGACACTTTTTAGGTGGAATGATAGTTGGAACTACCTCTGGTATTCTGTAGAGATGACCCCCCAAAGTAACAATGACACTACGGGGTCGAGACTCATAAATAAAATGGCGTCTCCACATATATGGTTGGCCCAAGAGAAAATCATAGACATCCAGTGGGGAAACATCACATAATACCTCATCCTTGAAAGGTTGGATGTCGTATGACAATCGACACTATTGGCTGACACAAAGATCTCGTCCTTGGAAAATCCACCCAATGTTGTATGGTTGCGGGTGTGGCGTTGTCGACAATCCAAACTGTTTGATGACCTCTGTTGAGATGAGGTTCTTTTGTCTTCATCTCTCAACAATAAAATGCAATGGGGTCCCCTTCACCCACATCTGTGAATGAAAAAGGCACTCCCCCTCTTCAATATCTGTTGGTTCTTCTGGTTGAATTGTTGCGATCGCGAAAATAGCATTGGGGTCTGCGTCAATGATCTGTCCTTTACCAGTATTTTCATAATCAGATTCGGAATTAGGGTTCGACTCCTTGTCATTGACCTCGACCACCAATGACTGTTTTGAGTGACATTCATTGGTGTTGTGCCAGGGGCTTTTATGGAAATCGCACCATTTTCCGGTGTCCTTCTTTGTCTTCCCGTGACCCTTCTTTTTGTGTGGCTTGGACTAGTTTTCGAGAGACTCTTTGTTAGGGTTGTCTTTGTCATACTTTGGTTGTTGCGGATTTGCAGACTCGAACTCCCATTTTTTCTGGTGCTTAAATTTCTACTCGATTTTAACAACATATCGATAGGCAGCACTAAGTGATGAGATGTACAGAAAATCCATTTTAGTTTGGATGTATCTGTGTAGAGCCCCACAGTATTTCAGAACCAAATGTCGTTCGAAGTCTTTGATACCCAACTTGGTGCGCAAGGTATGGAAGGTATTGGTGAACTCCAGAACTACTTGGCCCCTCTCTTGCCGTAGTGTGGTCCATCTCATGTACTGGTCCTCATAGTTTCCAACAGGGTAATATTGTTCCTTTACCGCGTCCACAAAAAAATCCCAACTGGGATCGGCTCCATATATTCCAAAATCCTTTGTGGAAATTTTCTCCCAGTAAGTTTCCCACCAATTTTTGACATGGGGGAGAGCCTTAAGGAGTGTGAAGATGATCTATTCTCTGTCGAAAAAATTGCGAACAGATAAATATCCTTCTAACAGATTTAACCATTTATCTAGGGCATTTGCATCTATCTGACCTTCAAATATAGGAATATCAAAATTGACATGTACCTTAAAAGGCGAGGTGCCTCCAAAGTGGTTACTTGATGAAGATGCACCTGATGCTATCGAAAGGCGTTGAAGGATGTGGAAAAAATTCTCCATCATTTAGTCCCTCTGTCGTGTGAGAGCTTGCTCAAGCAACAGACTTATAAGATCGTCTGCTCCGTTGTTTTTATTTTCTTCCGCCATGGAGGGTTTCTTGGGCATGCAAGAGCGATTGTCTTCAAGAGATACAAGCTCGATACCCAACTTGCTATACTCGGACCTCGTCGGGGACATGCATTGAAAAAATGATCAAGAGCAGCCTGCTTTGATACGACTGATCTGGATTATTTTCGGCACGAAATGAGAGCGAAGATATAATAAAGAAATGCACAGAGATATCATAGATATTCGATAATATAACAGAAATGTATCAAAGATGCAACCATAAACAAGGATATGAAGTAATACACAATTTCTATTAATGAAAGAAATGTACAGAGACTGTAAAAATATAGAGTGAAAGACTCGCTAGAATGGTGGCATCTTATCTCTAAGAAGAGATGTGACCGTTACTCCCATTCGCAAGAAGATGATTAAAATCATGCTCTGAAAGTCGTTTTACAATAAACAGGAATGTCAAAAACCCTAGACATCCAAAAACCTAACCCTAGGAGATGAATCGCCAAAAGTCATGTGGGCCCTATTTGGGTAAGTTAGTACATCAACTTCCCAGGGTCGTAACTTTTGCATACAATCTTCGTTTTAGGCGTATGATAGCTTGTTGGAAAGGTATCATCGAGGAGATTCATTTTAGACACAAAAACAAAAGAACTTATATATTGCAAACCTTTTTTCCCAAAAAAAACATCGTTTAGTGCCCCAAAATGGCCCCAGAAGTTAAAACCTGCTAAAAATAGTAAATTACCAAAATTGCTAGAATGTTGTTTTGAGCCAGTCGAAAAAGGTGGGTGGCCATTGATATCCACCTGGATCAGTTGGGCACTAAAATCGAGGCAGCCTTTCTGCTAAAGATAAGCATGATTTTCAAGGCTCTAATAGACAAAAATCTATACAACAAGGTGCAGTTATTAAGCACAGAAATCGAGGACTTGTATGTTGTCAAAAGAAGGTTGTACAGTACAACCGTACAACATAAATATGGGCACTTATTTCGAGGCTAAAATTTGATTCATTTTCTTAGGGTCTTTGACACATATTTCGAGGAGGTTTGTTGGTACTATTTACTAGTTATTGTTGTACAATTATTGTTGAAAATGATGTTGTAAACTTCGAAATTTCCTCTTAGCTCAATAAGAAAAATCTCTCCTAGACTGGTTTTCCCTTTGTGGGTTTTTCCAGGGGCATTGCCCATAAATTTCTTGTGTTCAATGTGTGAATGTAGTTGTTGTTCATTTATATTTTCGCTGCTATATTTTCAGATTGCTTAGTCTCTTATATTTCTACTCATAGTTACATTAAATGCATGTGGTACCCTTTATTTATTGGTGAATAGATATAGGAGGTTGAAATATAACGTTGGATAAGTGTTTGAAATCAGATTTTTACATGCTATCATAGCTGGAGCTCTGAGGTTCAACAGACTAGAGATTTGACACTTGATTTGTTGTGAGTGCAAGGGGGTTTTGCTTGGAAGAAGGAAGGGGATGAGTTGAGTTTCCATTGAGAAGGTCATGGATTATGGATTGAGGTTCGAAGATAGACTGGATGGGGAAATGAACTTTAGTCTGTGGAAGGAGAGGATTGCATTGTTGTTGAAAGAACATGTGTTGTGGGATATTGTGCACCATACCGCCACTGCATATGTTGTCATTCCTACATATCCTACTCAGTTGGTTGCATATAACAAGAAGAATGGTAAGGCCAAGAGATTAATCTTGGATGCATTCAAAGATCACCTCATTCCGCACATTTTAGGAAAGAAGAATGCCTATGAAATGTGGGCATATTTGACCAAGCTATACCAAAGTTCAAATGAGAATCAAAAGATGGTATTGAGAGAGAAGCTAAGAAACATGAAGATGACCAAGACTAAAAAAATTTCCTCATATATCACCAAAATCACTCAAGTTCGTGATGAGCTTGGCGTAATTCGAGAGGTTATATAAGATGGAGAAATGTCAAGACAACTTTGAATGGTTTTTCATAGAAATGGAACACATTTGTTAAAGGTGTTTTCACCAAAGAGCACAGTCCCAACTGGGAGATATTGTGGGATGAATTCATACAAGAAGAGAGTCATGAGGAGGCTCTTTGTAGCAGACAGTCAAAGGGTGAGGATAATGTTTCCCTCTTTGCGAAGAAGAAGGACACGAAGGCTATGGGAGGGGAGAAGTCTTCTCATGGTGAGACGAAGGACATGAGTAAGGTGAGATGTTATGCATGTCGTGAGTTGGGACATTATGCAAGATAATGTACGAACAACAAGAAGAAAAAGCGGGAGCTAGAGGTATCAACGTCAGCTAAGGTTGTCGAGCTCATGAAAAAGTTCGAGAAGGAGTTTTCATTGATGGATCGTCTTGCAGGTATTGGGTGTCTAGGGTGTACATGCACTCTTGTACGGTTCCTGGACAACGAGGCTTGTCGGCACATGACGGGGACAAGGTCTGTATTCCTCAGTTTTAAAGAGATCAAATCAGGCAACTATGTGGGGTGTGGGGTTAGCACAAGACATGTTCTAGTTGTGGAGGGAGTTGGAAGTGTTAGATTCCAACTGGAGTCGGGAGGATATCTGGAGTTGGTTGAGGTTTTATATGTTCTTGAACTTCCAATGAACTTACTCTTTGTGTATTCTTTTGAGATAGATGGATGTTGGATTGTGTTCTCTCAACGAATAGTGTACCTATATCCAAAGGGAATCTCTTCTGACCCATGTGTGTTATTTGGTGTCCGATCAGATAGATTGTATAAAGTGTTTGGTCAGCCTATAGTTGGATCTAGTGGGTGGTTGGAGCCTGAGACACACAGTAGTAAGGCTTCAGAGAGAGGAAACTGGATGGATAGGTCTTCACATCAGAGATCAACAGAGGTAGTTGGAGATGCTTCGATTTCAGAAGGAGCATGGGCTTTCAGTGCAATCAGAGCGGCTACAACAACAGAGGACCTGATGAGATTGGAGATAGATTTTGGTGGAGGTACCAGAAGTACCTCCATCGCTAAGAGGGAGTGTTATATTTTTGTATCTCAATGGTACTTCTACATCTATTGCACCTAGGCAAGATTCCGAGCAAATAACTCTTTCTAGTGACTTTATGAAGTGATTTTATAAATTCAAGTTGAGCCTTTTAATATTTAATGGGTAAAAGTGACTTTATGAAAAGTGGGTCATTTAAGCGATTTAAGTGAACTTAGAGAACAATTAAGTCGTGACCGTTGATCTCAAGGGAAGGTGAAGAGTCAATCAAGGGAGACCAGGGGTCAGAGGAGTTACTCATTAATGAGTAATAAAAGGAACATTAAAGGAGAGATGGGATGCACCTTTTGAGGAGAGTGAGAGACGAAGTTGAAGAGACACAAATTCCTAGAGATTCAAGCTAGAGGAAAGGGTAGAAACAAAAGGGAGAGGCATGAATCCCAAGGAAGGAAGCAGGCATGAATCCCAAGTAATTTCAACATTAAAGGAGAGTCGTACAGCTAGAGTTGGGAGCTGAAATTGAGGCAACCTTTCTACTGAAGATAAGCACGATTTGCAAGGCTCTAATAAACATGAATTTGTTTAGCAAGGTGCAACTATTAAGAAAAGAAATTGAGGACTTGTATGTTTTCAAAAGAAGGTCACACAATACATCCATACATTAGAAATATGGGCACTTATTTCAAGGCTGAAATCTTCTTCATTTTCCTAGGGTCTTTGACACAGATTTCAAGGAGGTATGCTCATATTGTTTACTAGTTATTGCTATACATTTAATGTTGAAAATGATGTTGTTGTAAACTCAAAATTTTTCTCATAGCTCAATAAGAAAAATATCTCCTAGATTGGTTTTCCCCTTGTGGGTTTTTCCAAGGGCATTGCCCAAAAATTTATTGTGTTCAATGTGTGAATGTGGTTGTTGTTCATTTATATTTCCGCTTCTATATTTTCAGATTGCTTAGTATCTTGTATTTCTGCTCATAGTTACAGTAAATGCATGTGGTACCCTTAATTTATTGGTGAATAACTATAGGAGGTTGAAATCTAGCGTTGGCTAAGTGTTTGAAATCAGATTTTCAACAATGCCCACTATAGAACCAATAAAATAATCCTTGGGAACATTAAATAATGAGGCCATTAAAAATAAAGATGCAATACCAAATGGAAATGCCAATAGACTTGTTGGTAGTTACTATGTTCGTGAATTGCCTCCTTTTCACCTCCTTTGGAGGTGACTCTAGGCGTGGCTACTTGCTCACTTAACTAGTGTCTTCTCATAGTTTTCATGTTGCTTCTTTTCATAGTATCACATGCCCACCTTCTAGCTCCAGATCAAGTGAATCAAAACAAGAATGTGAGGGTATATGTTGGAGGAGGGCTACAATAAGAATCATTTTGTGAAGGGAACTACCAAATGGTAGTACCAAATTTAACATGTAATCAAAATGTTAAGTATTTCCTATGACTCAAGTTTCCCTTCCACCAATATGTTCCTTGAAACCAATAGTGAAACTAATATTTGTACTTAGATTATGCTAGATATTGTAGCAATAATTTGGTGCTAAGATTAGTTTGGAGGAAGTCTCATTGAATATTGTTGTGAAAAGAAATATAAATATAAAGATCGTTGGTTGAAAAACCACTAAATGGAGAGCTCAATACAAGTGGAATATTCAAATAGAAGGAAATATATCACAATCTATCAGTTGTATATCAAACATAGATCCAATGCATAGATGAGATCACTTGATTATAAATCTGTTGGGTGCATGAATTGGTAGATCACTGCCAAAATCAATATCGATGTGTCGTGAGGTTGATCTTTCCAACCATGGAATGTAGACCCTTGAATTGGATAGGATCAATATGTGGTTGCAAATAATAGATATGTGAAGACGAATCGTGGGAGTTAACGATCACACTATATTTGTGCTTGCATAAATGAAGAGCATATTCATGTTTGTAGAGGAGTAGATCACTCGTGCATCTCGATATGAATCACTATGATCACTATCTATATCATTTGATAGGATTGTTCGGATCACTATCTAGATTTTTGACATGAAACAAATCAAAACACATATGGGAGAAACTAGAGCCAAAAAACAAATGTCTAATGCCATGGCTCAATAAAAGGAATTGTTGGATTTATATGAATCTAGGTAATTTTACAATGAAGAGCCTTTTTAGTTTCAGATTAAAAAAAAAAAAATCCTTTGAGATCTACAAAAAAAATTGTAGATTTTACAATGGAATGAAATAGATCTATGGATTTTCTTCAAGATATACAAATATTTTTTGAAAAAAATTGTAAACGATTGTAGATCTAGAACAGATCTAGACTCAACTAAAATAACGACTCTTTAAAAAAAAACAATATTTTAGAGCTGAAAATACTTTTCCTGATTATTAATAACAAAAGAAATACCTTATTTAAGGAATCCAAGCTTGAGCGTTGGAGTATTCTTATTCAATGATTCATTACCATTGTCTTCTCGTCACTGTAACCTTCTCATTACCATGGTTCTCTCATCACAATGGCTTTATACCATGTTGGTTTCACCAAGTGTCCTTAGACATGCAATTTTATTAATCAAGACAGAAAGGTGAGATGCATAATGTATACATAACATCTATAGCCTTATTACAAAGTGTCATGTGTCCTTGACCAATAATGCAAGGATAAGCACCATGACTAGGATATGGCTAGGATACTCTATATTATTCTAGGAAATATCCAACCTCTAGAATTACTTTATTCTAAGAAAATAGATTTCAGTATCAAGAGGCTAACATTTAAGTCCCAATGATTTCTCCTACATTGAATATTTTCTATCTAAGTTCAAAACACTTTGACTCTTACTTGCAGAATGCAAAATAATCAAGACAAATGACCAACTTATATACATTATTCTTGCTAAGCTTGGCATTGCCTATTATGTTTTTGTATCTACTTTTTACTCCATCATTGAAGGTCTTATTAATTTAGGGGATACTTACAAAATGCCTTCATTTGAATCTTTTTCTGATTCTTTGATTAGAAAGAAAGATAATTTCTTGCATCTTGGAGTGATCAACATTGTAGGTACATTTAACAAAGCCTTAGTTGTGCACCAGAAGGATTAAGCCAAGAATATGAAGAAGCAATATCCTTGCAACAAAAAGCAAAACAAAGGTCCCAAACCCTCTGGGCCAACTCCCACTCAAATTGGTGATAAAGGAACTAAACCAAAAGGAAAGAAGACAGAGAGACATTGTAATTTTTGTAGTCAAGATGGTCATCTAGAGTCTAAATGTTTCAAGAAGATGGAATCCTTAGAAGCAGACATGAAGAAACACAATTGTTATGGGATTTATCGATAAATGCGGACATAAACATATCTCCCTAGATCCACCTAGATCTAGAACAAAACAAAACAGAATATGACGCTTTCCCTAAGCTCTAATCATTGAGTTTACTATCTAACAAGAGATGAGCAACATACCGTTTAAATATCGCTTCCTCTTGCCATTGTCATCCTAGTTCCACTCCAGTGCTCTTGTGTTATTGGATCTACAAGGGAACACAAGCCAACCAAAGTGAAATCAATATAATATACTCAATGAGAACTTATGCATGTGATCAAGGAATCATACAATAAAACAAAGCAAGTTTTATGGGAAAGAAACATATCATTGTATTATAAATAATTAAAGTGGAGATTACAATCAAAGCCTTAATGTTGAAAGGTCCCCTTCCAATGACCCTTTGCTCCAACACACACACTCGCCCTAACCTTGGATGAAGAAGATCCACAATGAATTGATAAACTGAAATGAAGCCCTCAAGTATGAACTGACGTAGAATTCCTCATCCAATTCTTAGCCTATTCAATAATAATCTTGCTTGAATTAACCTTAGCCTTTTCCATGAGAAATCCATCTTTATATAGGGGAAAGAGAGATGGTTGAAGAGATTAGGATGATCCCACCAAATCAGAGAAGCGAGTAGGATCCCAACCATATGGATGCCACCTCATCTTCTAGAAGATCCCCTTCTAGACATTTCGTGATCCCCTTCTAAAAATTTTGTGAAGCTCGACCTTTTCTTATCCTTTTGACATCATCGCACCCTAGTTGTAGAGCAGCCTATGGAGACATCGCAAACCAGCATTAGGGCAGAGTGTGATGACCAGGCATCGTCGCACCCTGCTTATGGTGCAGCCTATGACGACCTTCCTTAATAGGGTTTTTTAGAAGGGAAATTCAGTCACTTTCCTCATGAAGAAAGGCTCTTTTTGGGAACATGAACACATGTTGTCAATGGATCACTACGATAACTAAAATAATGTGTAACAACAACATCAATCTTTCTTCTTCTTCTTCTAGATATTCTTCTCATGGACATGGAATTTCTGCTTTTGGTATTTCCTTCATTGCAACATCTACTTCTTCTAATGAGTGGCTTATTAACTTTGGAGCATCTTATCGTATGGCTAAGGATAAAGCCATCTTTTAAGCTTTTAATGAACATAACACCAAACAAATATTTGTTGGTGATGATATATCACTTAGTATTGTAGGGCCTAGAATAGTTAATCTATATGATGACAATTTTAATGATGTATAATGTGTTCTAAGTCTTTCATGCAACATCATATCAGTGTATCAAATCATTCATTTAGGTGAAGGTAAATCAATAGAATTTTCACCTTATCCAGTTGTAATCAAGGCTTTAAAGGATCATAAGCATGTCATAGCAACTGGAATTGTTGATGATATTATTAGGTTGTACAGATTTGCCAACTTTGGTTCATCCTCTCTTCCATCATTTTTTAGTGCTCACAGTGATGGCTTGAGCAAACTTTGGCATGAGTAATTTGGTCATATAAACTATAACTCATTGCAACAACTATGTAATCATAATATGGTGATTGGATTTGAACAAAATTTGCCATGAACAATTTGGTCATATAATCTATCAATCATTGCAACTAATATATAAACATAATATGGTGATTGGACTTCCTCTCATTTCTTGCAGTGATGGTGTTTTTCCTAGTTGTGTTCTTGGTAAACATCATTAGTATAGTTTTGACAAACATCTCTCTTGGCGCACCTCAACCCCCTTGCATCTTGTTCACAGTGATTCATGTTGTTCGATTCATTTTTCTTATTTCTCTCGACTCAAGTACTTTTTAAATTTCATTGATGAATTCTTAGGACACACTTGGGCTTATTTATTAAAACTTAAGAGTGAATTTTTTGACATGTTTTTGGCTTACAAGGCCCTTGTAGAAAATAAATATGGGCATCAACTTCATAAGTTAAGAACAAATAATGGATACAAACATGTTAACAACAAATTTACAACTTACTACATTGCACAAGGCATTCAGATGCAACATATTGTCCCATATACACCACAACAAAATGGTTTTGCTGAGAGGAAGAATCACAAATTGTATGATCCAATATAAGGGATTAAGTCCTCATTTTTTTCCAGAAGCCATTAATTGTGTCTGTTACATAGTTAATCACACTCCCACAAAGGCTTTGAAAGATATAGCACCGGAAGAACCATGGAGTAAATATAAACTAGATGTAAGCCACTTTCATGTGTTTGATAGTGAAGCATGTGATCACAACCTTGATGAGAAAAGGAAAACATATAACCTAAGAGTGAGAAGTGTCTTTTTGTCAGATATCTTGAAGATGTAAAAGGTTATAAACTTATTCAACCTCATTCCAATGAAATTATTATTAGGAGAGATGTTAAGTTTCATGAAGGTCTCTCAGCTTGCAAGCCTAAATCAATGGTTGTGCCATATTCAACCTGTGAGCCATATTCGACGATTCTTCCATCTTATATTCATGATTTTTCTAGTAGTGCTCCTATTATGGTTTCTTATTCAAATGATGATAGTGAGGATGAAAATCCACCTTCCTCTACTCACCTTCCTCCAATTGGGTCCACTAAACATGAACTTGCATCAACACCACAACTTCCTAGATGGGTCTATAAAACACAAGAAGCGGTTGGTGATCTTTCTAGAGATTCTTTAGATTGGTGTCATGCATGTTCATAGTTCAAATGAGTCTCCTCTCTTTGGCCTCAAATTGAGAGACTCGTAATCTAGGAACATTTGTAGAAGCTTTTAGCCATCCAGATTGGGACGTGGAAATGAATGAAGAATATCATTCCTTAATGGTGGATGATACTTGGGATATTCTGCCTCTTCCAAAGGGAAGAAAACTTGTCAAGTGTAAATGGGTGTCTAGAACCAAGTATGCGTCAAATGGAAGTGTTGAAAGACATAAGGCTCGATTAGTTTCCAAAGGATTTTCTCAAGTAGAAGGAATTGACTATACTAAAACCTTTTCCTTTGTAGCCAAAATGAATTCCATCCCCTTTGTTCTAGCCATTGTCGCTTCATATAAATGGGGGCCCATCAAATAGATGTTAAAACTACCTTCTTGCATGGGGATTTGCAAGAATAAATTTACATGGAACAACCTCCTGGCTATATTCAAAATGACTCCATCCTTGTTTGTCCCCTTAAGAAATCTCTCTATGGCCTTAAGCCATGTCCTCAAATTTGGTATGCTAAAATGGAAATCTCTCTTGATCCAGATGGATATCGGTGGCCACACACCTTTTCCAACTGTCTCAAAACAGTTTTCTAACAATTTTGGCAATTTACTATTTTTAGCAGTTTTAACTTCCGGGGCCATTTTGAGGGCCTAAATGAAGGTTTTTTGGGATTGACTCCTAAACGATATCTTCAAGAATGATTGAGCCCCCAAAATGAATCTCCTCGATGACACCTTTCCAACGGGCTATCATAGGCCTAAAACAGAGATCGTATGCAAAAGTTACGACCCCAGGAAGTTGATGTACTAACTTACCCAAACGGGTCCCACATGACTTTTGGTGCTTCATCTCCTAAGGTTAGGTCTTTTGATGTATAGGGTTTTTGGAATTCTTGGTTATTGTAAAAATTCCTTCAGAGCCTCATCGTAACCTTCTTTCGAATGTGCATTGTCGTCACATCTCTTCTCAGAGATAAGCCGCCACCATTCCAGCAAGATTGTTTCTGCTGCATTTTATAGTTTCAGCTTATTTCGTTATTGACTAGAAAACCAATTTTATTGTATCTCTATTATTTTGTGTTAAGAACCTGTTAATAATCTGTATTCATTTCGTTCTGCTCATAAAATCTGTATCAGTGGTATCAGAGCGGTCTACTCCTTGTCGTCTTAATGCATGTCCCCAACGAGGTCGAAGTACAAAGAGTTGGGTCTCGAGCTTGTTTCTCTTGAGGACAGAAGCTCTCGCATGCCCAAGCGACCTCCCATGGCAGGAGAAAAGAAATATGATGGGATAGGAGATCCTTTCAAACTGTTGATTGAGGAATCCCTCATGTAACATAGGAACGAGATGATGGATAGTTTCGCGCAAATACTTTGGTGGCTGCCAACAGGGGATGCATCTTCTTCGAACGGAGGCGTTGCCCCCTTCAAGGTACAAATAAACTTCGATATTCCTATATTTGAAGGTCAGATAGATGCAGATGTTGTAAACAAGTGCTTGAATCTACTAGAAGGGTATTGTTCTTTCCATAACTTTTCTAATAGAGAAAATATTACTTTTGCGCTCCTCAAAGTCGTTCCCCATGTCAAAGATGGGTGGGAAACTTTCTGTGAGAAAAAGGAAACAGAGGAAACTTCATTATTTTCAGTCACAACCACCTGGGAATCCTTCAGGGATGTTATTAAGGAACAATACTACCCTATCGGAAGTTATGACAACCTGTATACCAAATGGACCACACTGCGGCAAGAAAGAGACCAAGCAGTGCCAGATTTCACAAATATCTTCCATACCTTGCGCACCAAGTTGGGTATCAAATATTTAGAGTGACATCTGGTGCTCAAGTATTTTGGTGCTCGGCATAGATACATCTAGACCGAAATGGAATTTCTGGACATCTCATCTTTGGGCGTGGCATACCGATATGTCGTCAAACTCGAGCAAAAGCTCAAACAAAAGACGCGGCAATTTGGGCCTGGGAAACCCTCACAACAAAAGCCAGGAAAGGGTAGCCCCAACCCACTGAATAAAGGAAATATCAAATATGGACAGTATCAATACAACCAGTCCAAGCCGCAAGCAAAGAAGGACACCGGAAAGACAAAGAAAGATATCGGGAAGTGGTGTGACTTCCATAAGAGCCCTTGGCATAACACTGCTGACTTCCGCCCAAAGCAGTCGTTGGTGGCTGAAGTGAAAGCCTCTGAATCAGATGTGGATTCTGACTCTGAGCCAAAACCAGAAATGGGAAGACGGATCATTGACGCGGAACCCAGTGCCACTGTTGCTACCACCAAGATCCATCCTGGTGAACCAGACTAGCCAGAAGAAGGAGAGTGCCTCTTTCATTCAGAGATGTGGGTAAAAGGCACCCCACTGCACTTCATCGTTGATAGCGGTAGCCAGAAGAACCTCATCTCAACATAGGTCATCAAGCGGCTGGCCCTACCAACAACATCGCACCCACAACCCTACACCATTGGATGGCTCCGCCAAGGAAACTATCTTCGCGTCAGACAACAATGTTGACTGTCGTATGGCATCAAGCCCTTCAAAGATGAGGTATTGTGTGATGTTGCTCTTCTCTAAGTTTGTGATTTTCTTTTGGGCCAACCTTATTTATGGAAACGTCATGATGTATATGAGTCTAGGCCTCGCAGTGTTATTATTACTTTGAACAGGAAATTGTACAGGATACCTGAGGCAGTCCCACCTAGTGTTATTTCCTTGATCTCTGTTAAGTAATGCAGGAAATTCATCTCTTGGACGGGCAAGTTTGTCTTCTTCGTGATTTGCTTTCAGAATAAGCGAAAGATCACAGCCACATCCAAGGTCTCTACGGCCGACCTCTCCACACAGTAGAAGCAAGTAGATAAGGTCGTGGAAAAATACTCGGATATCTTCTCCTCACCTACAGGGGTACCTCTGCACTACTAGGTCAAGCACCCAATCGATCTGACCCCCGACGCACCGCTGCCCAATGGGCCAGTCTATCGTCGCTCTTTGTTAGAGAATGAGGAGATCAAGCAACAGATCTAAGAACTTCTCCACAAGGGGCACATCCTCCCTGGCTCATCACCTTGTGGGAGCCCAATCGTGCTAATACAGAAGAAAGATGGAACCTGGCGACTCTATATTGATTACTGGGCTCTGAATAAAATCATAGTCAAAATTTGGTACCCGATTCCCCGAATCGATGACCTCCTTGATCAACTCACGAGGGCCAAATACTTCAGTAAGATTGATCTAAAGTCTAGCTACCACCAGGTCCCGATAGAACAGACAGATGTATGGAAGACCGCCTTCAAGTCAAAGGAAGGCCTTTTTGAATGGTTGGTCATGCCCTTTGGTTTAACAAATGCTCCAACAATTTTCATGAGGATGATGGACGATATCCTACGACCATTCACCAATAATTTTGTAGTGGTGTATCTGGATGACATTCTAATTTACAACAAGACTTGGGCCGAACACTTGCAGCATATTCAGCAGGTTCTGCACACCCTGCTGCAGCATAAGCTATACGCCAACTTCGAAAAATGCTCCCTCGGCATGGACAAGGTCCATTACCTTGGCTACATCATTGATCAAAATGGCGTACATGTGGATCCATCGAAGATCCAAGTCATCCATGACTGGACAGCCCTAACAACACTCACTTAGCTTCAGAGCTTCTTGGGCCTTGCCAATTTCTATCATAGGTTTGTGTTGGGATTCTCCCATATTGCATGGGCCCTCAGCCAAATAAACAGGGGTGGTGGTAACATGAAATTTGTGTGGCGTTGGTCCCAACAACAAGCGTTCGATGATTTGAAGCAGCGCTTGTGCTCAGACCCAGTACTTTCACTACTAGACCTGCAGCATCCCTTTGAGATCGAGACAGATGCTTCAGACTATGTTGTGGGTTCCATTCTCACTCAGCACGGCCACCCCGTGGCCTATCATAGTGAGACATTGTCAGATACTATTTGTAAGTACCCGACTTACGACAAAGAAATGTAATCCATTGTGCAAGCATGTTGCCAGTGGAAACATTACATTCTTGGGAAGGAGACAGTCATCCACACTGATCATAAGCCACTGCAATTCATGCAGACACAAAGAAAATTACAGAATGACCACCATCAAAGGTGGTCCACATACTTGCAGTAATTCCACCTCAACATCAAGTATATAACAGGAAGCACCAATCGCATCGTTGATTACCTCAGTAGACCGCCAGTCGCGGCACTCACCACGGTGCTAGACTCTTGTGGCCATGAGACATATGGATGGCCCCAACTCTATGAGATAGACCCTGACTTCGCAACCACCTACCAAATGTTGGGTGCAAACGCAGTTGTCGATAATTTCCATTTTCGGGATGGGTTGTTGTGTCGTTTGGGCCATATTTGTGTTCCATCAAGTGAGCGAGCGAAGCTGATCTGGGAAGCCCACTACAGTCGGGTGGCAGGACACTTCTGCATCGAAAAGACAGTGGCGATGCTACAGAAACATTTCTACTGGCCAAAACTTCAACAGGAGGTCAGCAAGTATATCAGGTCTTGCACTGCCTACTCCATTGCCAAACTGACCATTAAGAAATAGGGCCTATACACCCCTCTTCCTAATCTTGATAGGCCATGGGACTCCATCTCAATGGACTACATGTCGAGCCTCCCATCCACCAAGTAGAGAAATGACTGTGTTTTTGTGGTTGTTGATCGCTTTCCAAGATGGCGTTTATGGTTGCCTGCAAGAAGAGCATCACAGCAGAGGCCATTGCCAAGCTCTTCTTTGAACGAGTATGGGTACATTTTGGAATCCCACAAACCATTGTCTCAGATTGGGATAGTCGATTTCTCAGCACATTCTGGTCGAGCCTCTGGTCACTGTTGGACACCAAGCTCACCAAATCCACAGCCTTCCACCCCCAAACAGATGGCCAAATCGAGGTTGTAAATTGAATGATTGTACATATCCTTCGCATGTATAATTCAAAGCATCCTCGCACATGGGATGAGACCCTTCCCTATGTCCATCATAGCTACAACCGAGCCCTTCATAGTTCAATTGGCCATAGCCCCTTTCAAGTGGGGTTGGGATTCCAACCATTGTGTCCCATAGATGTCGCACTTCCCCTTGCAGTCACCTCGACCGACTCATCTCCTACTCCAATTGAAGCTGACAAAGCCACCCGGTTCATTGAGAGGATCCAACACATCCGCCAACAGGTTCAGGATATCCTTCAGAAGTCCAATGACAAGTACAAATAGCGCCATGATCAGCATCGGGTGCCACATAAGTTTCAGGTGGGCGACAAAGTTTGGTTGCACTTGCAGAAAGAACGCCTTACAGGACCCCATCAGAAGCTTCACCCACTCCATTATGGGTCGTACACTATCACCAAGGTTGTGGGGGATGATTCTTTTGATCTCAACATTCCTCCTTTCCTTGGCATGCACCAAATGTTCAACGTGGATCTCCTTCGCCCTTATTTCCCACCATTATTGGACACCTCAGAAGTAGCAGAACAACTAACACCAATAGAGATCAACCCCGACTGCATATAACAAGAATCCAATGATCAGATTGTGGACAGACAGATCAAGGGCACTCGACGAAAAATGATCCATCTTTATCGATTCGTCAAAGCAGGGCATCTCCTGCACCAAGGCAAGTGGTTCACCCGTGGCCAAATTCAGCAAAAATTTCCTCATCTAATGGGGGACCTCAACGCAATGGAGACCATTGCTTCTTAAGGAGGGAATGTTGATTCAGATGGATATCGGTGGCCACCCACCTTTTCCAACTGGCTCAAAACAATTTTCTGACAATATTGGCAATTTACTATTTTTAGCAATTTTAACTTTCGGGGCCATTTTGAGGGCCTAAATGAAGGTTTTTTGGGATAGATCTCCTCAATGTTATTCAATTACATGATTGAACCCCAAAAATGAATCTCCTCTATGATACCTTTCCAATGGGCTATCACATGCCTAAAACGGAGATTGTATGCAAAAGTTACGACCCCGGGAAGTTGATGTACTAACTTACACAAACGGGCCCCACATGACTTTTGGCGCTTCATCTCCTAGGCTTAAGTTTTTGGATGACTAGGGTTTTTGGTATTCTTTATTATTTTAAAAAGGCCTTCAAAGCCTCATTTTAATCTTCTTCTTGCGAATGCGCGCTGTCGTCACATCTCTTCTAAGAGATAAGTCGCCACCATTCCAGCAAGCTTGTTTCTGCTGCATTTTACAGTTTCAGCTTATTTCGTTATTGAATAGAAAACAAGTTTTACTGTATCTTTGTTATTTGTGTTAAGAACTTGTTAATAATCTGCATTCATTTGATCTGCTCATAAAATCATGATTAGTGGTATCAGAGCGGTCTGCTCCTTGTCGTCTTAATGCATGTCCCCAATGAGGTCGGAGTACAAAGAGTTGGGTCTCGAGCTTGTTTCTCTTGAGGACAGAAGCTCTTGCATGCTCAAGCAACCTCCCATGGCAGGAGAAAAGAAATATGATTGGATAGGAGATCCTTTCAAACTATTGATTGAGGAATCCCTCACGCAACAGAGGAACGAGATGATGGATAGTTTCGCGCAAATCCTTAAGCGGCTACCAACAGGCGATGCATCTCTTCTAACAGAGGCATCGCCCCCTTCAAGGTACAAATAAACTTCGATATTCCTATATTTGAAGGTCACATAGACGCAGATGTTGTACACAAGTGATTGAATCTACTAGAAGGGTATTTTTCTATCCATAACTTTTCGAATAGAGAAAAGATTACTTTTGCATTCCTCAAAGTCGTTCCCCATGTCAAAGATTGGTGGGAAACTTTCTGTGAGAAAAAGGAAACAGAGGAAACTTCATTATTTTCATTCACGGTCACCTGGGAATCCTTCAGGGATGCTATTAAGGAACAATACTACCCTGTTGGAAGTTATGACGACCTGTATACCAAATGGACCACACTGCGACAAGAAAGAGACAAAGCATTGCCAGATTTCATAAATATCTTCCATACCTTGCGCACCAAGTTGGGTATCAAAGATTCGGAGTGACATCTGGTGCTCAAGTATAGTGGTGCTATGCATAGATACATCCAAACCGAAATGGAATTTTTGGACATCTCATCCTTGGGCGCAGCCTACCGATATGTCGTCAAAATCGAGCAGAAGCTCAAACAAAAGATGCGACAATTTGGGCCTGGAAAACCCTCACAACAAAAGCCAGGAAAGGGCGACCCCAACCCACTGAACAAAGGACAAAGAAAATATGGACAGTATCAGCACAACCAATCCAAGCCACAAGCAAAGAAGGACACCGAAAATTCAAAGAAATATACCGGGAAGTGGTGTGACTTCCATAAGAGCCCTTGGTATAACACCGATGTCTGTCGCTCAAAGCAGTTGTTTGTGGCTGAAGTGAAAGCCTCTTAATCATATGTGGATTCTGACTCTGATCCAGAACCAGAAAGGGGAAGATGGATCATTGACGTGGAACCCAGTGCCACTGTTGCTACCACCAAGTTCCAGCCTAGTGAACTAGACGAGATAGAAGAAGGAGAGCGCCTCTTCCATTCACAGATGTGGGTAAAAGCCACCCTGTTGCACTTCATCGTTGATAGCGGTAGCCAAAAGAACCTCATCTCAGCAGAGGCTGGCCCTGCCAACAACGCCACACCCACAACCCTACACCATTGGATGGCTCTGCCAAGGAAGCGATCTCCACGTTAGCCAACTGTGTCGACTTTCGTACGACATCAAGCCCTTCAAAAACGAGGTATTGTGTGATGTTGCTCCTCTCCAAGTTTGTTATGTTCTTTTGGGCCAACCTTATTTATGGAAATGTCATGTTGTATATGAGTCTAGGCCTCATAGTGTTATTATTACTTTGAACAAGAAATTGTATAGGATACCCAAGGCAGTCCCACCTAATGTTATTTCCTTGATCTTTGTTAAGCAATGCAGGAAGGTCATCTCTCAGACAAGTAAGTTTGTCTCCTTCGTGATTCGCTCTCAGAATAAGCGAAAGATCAGAGCCACATCCAAGGTCTCTGCGGACAACCTCTGCACATAACAGAAGCAAGTAGATAAGGTCGTGGAAGAATACTCGGATATCTTCTCCTCACCTACAAGAGTACCTCTGCATTACCAGGTCAAGCACCCAATCGATCTGACCCCCGGCGCACCGTTGCCCAATGGGCCAGTCGATCATTTCTCTTTGTTAGAGAATGAGGAGATCAAGCGACAGATCCAAGAACTGCTCCACAAGGGGCACATCCGCCCCAGCTCATCACCTTGCGAGAGCCCAATCATGTGGGTACAAAAGAAAGATGGAACCTGGCAACCCTTTATTGATTACCTGGATCTGAATAAAATCACAGTCAGAAACCGGTACCCGATTCCCTGAATCGATGACCTCCTTGATCAACTCACGGGGGCCAAATACTTTAGTAAGATTGATCTGAAGTCTGGAGTTTTTGAATGGTTGGTCATGCCCTTTGTTTTGACAAATGCTCTAGCCAATATCATGAGGATGATGAACGATATCCTGCAACCATTCACCAGTAATTGTGTAGTGGTGTATCTGGATGACATTCTAATTTACAGCAAGACTTGGGCCGAACACTTGCAGCATATTCAGCAGGTTATGCACACCCTATGGCAGCACAAGCTATACGCCAACTTGGAAAAATGCTCCTTCGGCATGGACAGGGTGCATTACCTAGGCTACATCATTGTTCAGCATGGCGTACATGTGGACCCAGCCAAGATTTAAGTCATCCATGACTGGCCAGCCCCAACAACACTCAATGAGCTTCAGAGCTTCTTAGGCCTTGCCAATTTCTACCGCAGGTTCATGTTGGGATTCTCCCATATTGCATGGGCCCTCAGCTAAATAAACAGGGGTGGTGGTAAGGTGAAATTTGCGTGGGGCCGATCCCAACAACAAGTGTTCGATGATTTGAAGCAGCGCCTTTGCTCAGCCCCAGTACTTTCACTACCAGACCTGTAGCATCCCTTTGAGATAGAGACAGATGCTTCAGACTATGTTGTGGGCGTCATTCTTACTCAGCACGGCCACCACATGGCCTATCATAGTGAGACACTGTCAGATATTGTTTGTAAGTACCCTACTTACGAAAAAGAAATGTACTCCAATGTGCAAGCATGCCTCCAGTGGAAACATTACATTCTTGGGAAGGAGACAGTCATCCACACTTATCATAAGCCACTGTAGTTCATGAAGACACGGGGAAAATTACAGAATGACCACCATAAAAAGTGGTTCACATACTTGCAGCAATTACACCTCAACATCAAGTATAAAACAGGAAGCACCAATCGCATTGTTGATTGCCTCAGCAGACCTCCAGTTGTGGCACTCACCACGGTGCTAGACTCTGCGGCCATGAGACATCTGGATGGCCCCAACTCTATGAGACATACCCTGACTTCCCCACCACCTACCAAATGTTGGGTGCAAACGCAGTTGTCTATAATTTCCATCTTCGGGATGGGTTGTTGTGTCGTCTGTCCCATATCTGCGTTCCATCAAGTGAGCGAGCGAAGATGATCTAGGAAGCCCACTACATTCGGGTGGCAAGGCACTTCGGCGTCGAAAAGACAGTGGTGATGCTACAGAAACATTTCTACTAGTCGGAACTTCAACAGGAGGTCAGCAAGTATATCAGGTCCTACACTGCCTACGTTATTTCCAAACATACCACTAAGAAATAGGGCCTGTACACCCATCTTCCTACTCCTGAAAGGCCATAGGAATCCATCTCAATGGACTACATGTCGGGCCTCCCGTCCACCAAGCGGGAAAATGACTGTGTTTTTGTGGTTGTTGATCGCTTTTCTAAGATGGTGATTCTAGTTGCTTATAAGAAGAACATCACAGCAGAGGCCACTGCCAAGCTCTTCTTTGAACGAGTATGGGTACATTTTGGAATCCCACAAACCATTGTCTCAGATCAGGATAGTTGATTTCTCATCACATTTTGGTCGAGCCTCTGGTCACAACTGGACACCAAGCTCACCAAATCCACGGCCTTCCACCCCCAGACAGATGGCCAAACCGAGGTTGTAAATCAAATGATTGTACATCTCCATCACATGTATAATTCAAAGCACCCTTGCACATGGGATGAGAGCCACAACCGCTTTCAAGTAGGGTTGGGATTCCAACCATTCGGTCCCATAGATGTTGCACTTCCCCTTGCGGTCACCTCAACCGACTCATCTCCTGCTCCAACTGAAGCTAACAAAGCCACGCGATTCATTGAGCAGATCCAGTACATCTGCCAACAGGTTCAGGATATCCTACAGAAGTCAAATGACAAGTACAAACAACACCATGATCAACATCAGGTGCCACATAAGCTTCAAGTGGGTGACAAAGTTTGGTTGCACTTGCAGAAAGAACGTCTTACACGACCCCATCGGAAGCTTCACCCACTCCATTATGGGTCGTACATTATCACCAAGGTCATGGGAGATAATGCTTTTGAGCTCAACATTTTTTCTTTCCTTGGCCTGCACCCAGTGTTCAACGTGGATCTCCTTCGCCCTTATTTCCCACCATTATTGGACACCTCAGAAGTAGCAGAACAGTTAACACCAACAGAGCTATACCCCAACTGCATACAATAGGCATTTAATGATCAGATTATGGACAGACAGATCAAGGGCACTCGACA
This sequence comes from Picea engelmannii, assembly GCA_009831015.1. NCBI lineage: Eukaryota > Viridiplantae > Streptophyta > Pinopsida > Pinales > Pinaceae > Picea > Picea engelmannii. Next base: position 235,981 of record ML794630.1, read on the forward strand.
ACAAAGGATCCAGCTTTATCAAGTCATCAAAGTAGGGCAGCTCTTGCACTAAGGCAAGTGGCTCACCCAGGGCCAAATTCAGCAAAAATTTCCTCATCTAATGGGGAACCTCAATGCAATGGAGAATATTGCTTCCTAAGGAGGGAGGATTGATCCAGATGGATATCATTGGCCACCCACCTTTTCCAACTGGCTCAAAATAGTTTTATGTCAAGTGGTTGGCCCTTCTGACAATGCCGCACCCACAACCCTACACCATTGGATGGCTCTGCCAAGGAACCCATCTCTGCATCAGCCAACAGTGTCGACTGTCGTATGGAATCAAGCCCTTCAAAGACGAGGTATTGTGTGATGTTTCTCCTCTCGAAGTTTGTGATGTTCTTTTGGGACAACCTTATTTATGGAAACGTCATGTTGTATATGAGTCTAGGCCTCGTAGTGTTATTATTACTTTGAACATTAAATTGTAAAGGATACCCGAGGCAGTCCCACCTAGTGCTATTTCCCTGATCTCTGCAAAGCAATGCAGGAAGGTCATCTCTCAGATGGGGAAGTTTGTCTTCTTCATGATTTTCTCTCAGAATAAGCGAAAGATCACAGCCACATCCAGGGTATCTGCGACTGACCTCTCCACACAGTAGAATCAAGTACATAAGGTCGTGGAAGAATACTCAGATATCTTCTTCTCACCTATAGGGTTACCTCTGCACTGTCAGGTCAAGCACCCAATCGATCTTACCACCAGTCCACCACTGCCCAATGGGCCAGTTTATCATCGCTCTTTGTTAGAGAATGAGGAGATCAAGTGACAAATTCAGGAACTTCTCCACAAGGGGCACATACGCCCGAGCTCATCACCTTGCGGGAGCCCAATCATGCTGGTACAGAAGAAAGATGGAACCTGGGGACTTTGTATTGATTATCGGGCTTTGAATAAAATCACAGTCAGAAACCGATACCCGATTCCCCGAATCGATGACCTCCTTGATCAACTCACGGGAGCCAAATACTTCAGTAAGATTGATCTGAAGTCTGGCTACCACCACGTCTCGATAGAACAAATAGATGTATGGAAGACTGCCTTCATGTCAAAGGAAGGCCTTTTTGAATGGTTGGTCATGCACTTTGGTTTGACAAATGCTCCAACCACTTTCATGAGGATGATGGATGATATCCTGTGACCATTCACCAATAATTTTGTAGTGGTGTATCTGGATGACATTCTAATTTACAACAAGACTTTGGTCAAACAGTTGCAACATATTCAACAAGTTTTGCTCACCTTGCGGCAACACAAGCTATACGCCAACTTGGAAAATGCTCCTTCGGAATGGACAGGGTCCATTACCTGGGCTTCATAATTGATCATCATGGTGTACATGTGGATAAAGCCAAGATCCAATTCATTCGTGACTGGCCAACCCCAACAAAACTCACTCGGCTTCGGAGCTTCTTGGGCCCTGCCAATTTATACCGCAGGTTCATGTTGGGATTCTCCCATATTGCATGGGCCCTCAACCAAATAAATAGGGGTGGTGGTAAGGCAAAATTTGCGTGGGGCCAGTCCCAACAAGAAGCGTTCGGTGATTTGAAGCAGTGCTTGTGCTCAACCCTAGTACTTTCACTACCAGACCTGCAACATCCCTTTTAGATCAAGACAGATGCTTAAGACTATGTTGTGGGCGTCGTTATCACTCAGCACAGCCACCCCGTGGCCTATCATAGTGAGACACTGTCAGATACTGTTCGTAAGTACCCTACGTATGACAAAGAAATGCACTCCACTGTGAAAGCATGCCGCTAGTCGAAACATTACATTCTTGGGAAGGAGACAGTCATCCACACTGATCATAAGCCACTTCAGTTCATGCAGACATAGGGAAAATTGCAGAATGACCACCATCAAAGGTGGTCCACATACTTGCAGCAATTCCACCTCAACATCAAGTATAAAACAAGAAGAACAAATCCCGTTGTTGATTGACTCAGTAGACCGCTAGTCGCGGCACTCACCACGATGCTAGACTCTTGTGGCCATGAGACATCTGGATGGCCCCAACTCTATGAGACAGACCCTGACTTCGCCACCACCTACCAAATGTTGGGTGCAAACACAGTTGTCGTTAATTTCTATCTTCGGGATCAGTTGTTGTGTCGTTTGGGCAATATCTGTGTTCCATCAAGTGAGTGAGCGAAGCTGATCTGTGAAGCCCACTACAGTTAGGTGGTGGGACACTTCGGCGTCGAAAAGAGAATGGCAATGCTACAGAAACATTTCTACTGGCCGAAACTTTGACAGGAGGTCAACAAGTATATCAGGTCTTGCACTGCCTGCGCTATTTCCAAACTGACCACTAAGAAATAGGGCCTATACACCCCTCTTCCTACTCATGACAGACCATGGGAATCCATCTCAAAGGACTACATTTTGGGCCTCCAATCCACCAAGTAGGGAAATGACTGTGTTTTTGTGGTTGTTGATCGCTTTTCAAAGATGGCGATTACGGTTGCCTGCAAGAAGAGCATCACAGCAGAGGTTGTTGCCAAGCTCTTCTTTGAACAAGTATGGGTATTGTTGGCATAGGGGAAGTCCTAGGGATCAATGCTCAAAAGCGCACCAACAAAACCCTAGCTACCGGCCCTCTCGGCAACACCTGTGAAGCAGATGCAGTCTCACCCGAGGTAGAGGCAGGGGTGGTTGCAAGACTCAGGGATCTGTAACCTTAGCTGGGACACAGACCTCCGATTATCTTGCTTACAACGCACTTAGCATCAGTTATTCCTTAACATACATTCATTAATACACTTCGCAGAAAGCACAGAGCACCACGGTAATTACTCAGATCTGGCACTTAGCAACGATAAACAGGTTATACCTAATAGATTGAGCACTTAGCATCTTATATATCATATCTAGCATGCATTCATATCTCATAAGCACAAAGCATCAATAGATCTATCTAAACATATCAAAGCACTTAGCAAGAGAGAGACAAACACATCAGCACAATACACAGAGTTACCGTGGTTCACCCCCACCCTGAGGCTACGTCCACAAAGTCTTCTTCTGTTATTATCTTATGTAAACCAAGTTACAACACAAAGCCTTCAAGATCCTACCCCGCCTAGGACAAGATATCTGCGCAACTCGCTAGATCCTCTTTCCCCAGGTAGAACCAAGCACTAAGTCATTCCCTGACTCATGCACTCAACACTTACAATACTTACAGTAGGCACAAAGATCTTACAGTCACACGGACATCTGATCACATAAATCTACTTTATGCACTAAGCCATTCACTTTAAATCACATAGCTAACACACGCATCTCCTTTCTTACATTGCCTACCCTTCTATTTATACATACAAAAGGCCTAAATAAGGATCGATATCCCTTTCTCATTACAATATTCCTAAAAAGCCCTAAAAAGGGGCGAAGATCCCGTGATCTCCTCTTCTCCATGTGCTCCTTCTCCCACTAGATGTTGGAGTACCAAAAACGGTCAAATATGACCAAGTATTCCTCAAAACTTGGTCAAGGGCCAACAAGCCCCCAACACTCACCTGTGACTCGTCCCGAGTCACTCAAGTCGGGCCAATTCTACTTCAAGCACCTCGAG
>ML794630.1:239700-255327 GCA_009831015.1 Picea engelmannii
CTTTCATCTAACAATGCCCTAGTTTTCAAGCTAGGACAAAATCTATCAAGCATACCTAAATCCATGCTTTAGAAACAAAAATTTCCACTTATCTTACTTCTATAGAGCACAAAGCTTCAAGATATAAGACTTTTAACTATTCTTACCTTTATCAAAGCACAAAGCTTACAGATCTTACGTTTTTCTTACAGATCTGAACTCTTTCTTCACAGATCTGACTTCTTTTCTTCAGATTTGACCTCTTTTCTTCAGATCTGACCTCTCTTTCTTCAGATCTGACCTTTCTTTCTTGGCACAAAGCTTCACACGTCAAACAGAACACTACACACTAGGGAAACAGATCTACGCACAGAGCATATTTTGCACAAAGCTTCTTCTTCTTCAGTTCCCAACAATCACAGTTTTAGGTTCTGGCAACGAAACCATTTGTTGGCATAGGGGCAGACCCAGGGTTCAACTTTCAAGAGAAGACCAACAAAACCCTAGCTACCGGCCCTTTTGGTAACACCTGCGAAGCAGATGCAGTCTCACCCGAGGTAGAGGCAGGGGTGGTTGCAAGACTAAGGTGTCTGCAACCTTAGCTAAGACACATACCTCTAATTATCTTGCTTGCAATGCACTTAGCATTAGTTATTCCTTAACATACATTCATTAATACACTTCGCAGAAAGCACAGAGCACTGTAGTAATTACTTAGATCTGGCACTTAGCAACGATAAACAGGTTATACTTAATAGATTAAGCACTTAGCATCTTATATGTCATATCTAGCATGCATTTATATCTCATAAGCACAAAGCATCAATAGATCTATCTAAACATATCAAAGCACTTAACAAGAGAGAGACAAAAACATCAGCACAATACACAGAGTTTCCATGGTTCACCCCCACCCTAGGGCTACGTCCACAAAGTCTTCTTCTGTTATTATCTTCTGTAAACCAAGTTACAACACAAAACCTTCAAGATCCTACCCCGCCTAGGAAAAGAGATCTGCGTAGCTTGCTAGATCCTCTTTCCCCGGGTATATCCAAGCATTAATTCCTTCCCTGACCCATGCACTTAGCACTTACAATACTTACAGTAGGCACATAGCTCTTACAGCCACACAGACGTCTAATCACATAGATCTACATTATGCACTAAGTCATTCACTTTACATCACATAGATGACACACGCATCTCCTTTCTTACATTGCCTACCCTTCTATTTATACATACAAAAGGCCTAAATAAGGGTCAATATCCCTTTCCCATTACAATATTCCCAAAAATCCCTAAAAAGAGGTGGAGATACCATTATCTCCTCTTTACCATACGCTCCTTCTCCGACTGGATTTCGGAGTCCCAAAAATGGTCAAATATGACCAAGTATTCCTCAAAACTTGGTCAAGGGCCAACAGGCCCCCAACACTCACCTGTGACTCATCCCAAGTCACTGAGGTCGGGCCAATTCTGCTTCAAGCACCTCGAGTTTGGCTCTAGCCGCTTCAACCTGTTGCTTTGTGATTTCCTCTTGCTCGGCGAACTCCTGGATGAGTGCATTATTGACTGGTCCTTCTAGGCATTGCTCTGCTGTAATCACAACCTGTTGTAGCTCTGTCCCTTGGTTCTCAATCTCTAAAAATAGTTGACATGCCTTATCCTACAAAGGTTGAAGTTGTTGCATCACTTCCATGTCCTTTCTCTGGATCATGTGGATCTGTTGTTGTGCGATGCGTTGCTTGTGGGATCGCTTCATTTTCTCTATGGTTGATAGGGCCTTCAACTGCATCTAAAGTCTATCTACATGTTGCTTCGCCTCTTGGAGTTGAGACTCCAGTTTATGCAATTATGGGTTCTCGGTCAGGTTCTCATGTATCTGTGCACTTCTGGTACTTAGTTGTTTGCATTCTTCAGTGACTTCTTTAATCCTTTCTACTGTACCCCAGCCAGTTATTTCTCGTTGGTTGCACTCTTCTTGCAGGGTACTTGGGATGATCTGAAGCTCTAAGTCCATGACTCTTTGCTGCATTTGTTGAAAAACTTCAGAAAGCTTCATCACTTGACGGTCTAAGGGTTCTTTGGCCTTTTGTTCTAAGTCGGTCACAGAGCAAAATGCTCTATTGACAGCTTCTTCGATCTCGATTTGTTTCACGAGAAGTTGCTCCTTCTCCTTTTGGATTTTTGCTCTATCTTTATCAAATTTCTCTTGGATGGCCTCCTTCTCTTATTGTGCAGCTCGGCGCTGCTCTATGATTTCCTCCTATGCTTTCTTTAGGGGCTGGGTGGCCTGCGCTGTTACTTCTTCTGCTTTCTGAAGGTGTACTTCGACTATGTTGGCAATCCTGCGGAGTTGAACTGATTCATCTCTTGCTTCTGTTGTTCCCTCTAGGATGGGCACAGTGGAGACTGTGTGGCTAGACTAAAGTGCTCGCTGCACTCCTTAGAGCTTGGCTTCAATTCTGTTGTACATCGTCTATTTCTTGGCCTCCTGCTTTTCTATAATTTCTTCTATGGCTTCATTAAAAGTTGCGAGGAGAAAGATGAAATCAACGGGGGTGAGCGTGGTCTTCATCTTGGTCATTGTCGCTTTTGCTTTCTTCTTAGAGTAAGACTTCGAAGGTGACCCTTTTCTCTTCTTTGGAACTTTGACTTCGTCTTCTAGTTGTTGTTTGAATTCCTCTAGGTCTTTATTGTTACCTTCTTAATCGGGTGTGATGGAAGTTGTATTTACAGAGTATCTATCTACATCCTGAACCTCTTTAGGCTTCTTTGTTTCCTTTGTCTTCTTTGTCTTCTTCATCTTACTGGGCCCAGGTGTGCCCTGCATAGCTTCTGGGATATCTGCTGGATCTGTTGGAACAAGGAGGTCTACCAACCATTCCTTGGGTGATTTCTTCTAGGTCTTCTTCGGTCAACTTATAATAGGATTGAAGTTGTTCCTAGTGTTCATCAGTGCATGGAGTTAGGTATATAAAGTGGCGATCCACACTGAACTTTCTCAGAGGTCAGAACCTTTGTAAAGTGTTCGAGGTTATGCGAGGTTCACCCCCTATGGCTGCTTTCAGTTGGTTATAGTATCTGTGAAAAATGGCATTTGATTGCCACTGCTTGCTCATGTCCATTGAGTACCATAAGGTACTGAAATTTGCAGCTAATGGTTCGAATTCGTCGAGGTATGGGAAGGTTGCACCTTCCAGTAGCTCCCATGAAACAAAGGAGATCAATATTAGCAACCAGCTAAAGTGGAATTCATGCCCCTAGTCCTAGGCTTCTCTACAGTCAATTTCTAGCTAATTGACCAAGTATTTTTCCCAATTCATTTGTAGTCCCTCCGCACATTTTCCTGCGAGGTCCACTACAAACCCTGATACTTGTGTAGGTCTATTCTTACGTACTAGCTTCCCTACTATCGACTGATATGCGAGGCACACTGCGCCACTCTCGATAGAGGCTACCTTGTAACCTCACGCGCCTTTTTCAACATTTCCATAAGCCTCTTTAATCTTTTGTGAAAGAGTGCGGTCTGTGGTCTTTCCAAGGTAGTACTCATGGGGATCAGGGCCCTGCATGTTGAGCCCGGTAATCTTGTTGATCAACGTTGGATCAACAGTTATGCAACGGTTTAACCACAGGTATCCTCCATGGTAACTTGCTAGCAGCAATTTCACACAAGCAGTCACCTCCTGATGTCTGTCGAAGTGTGGTATTTTCATAACGTTGAGCAGAGTAGACTATGCAAGGTTCATCATCCATTGTTGAGGGACGATCTTCGAATTCTGGCCCTTAGTCCTCGTTAAGTACTTAGATGGTGTGAGCATGTTGTAGGATTTACGGTCTCCCAAGTTGAAGTCGCAAAACTTCAACGTTGTAACTTCTTCTTGATCTGCCCGGTAGGTGCGAACTCCTTTCGGTAGATATGCAGTGACTAGGGTGTATTCAAAGTCTCTAGGGACACAGTCCCTTTTAATCTCACCACTTAGAGGGGGAATGTAAGCTGGTAGGATGGTTGGCACTAACTTCGCGTTGGCTGCATCGTCTCTATGCTTAGTTCTCGACTCTACGTCGACTCGAGATGTTCCAGCTGGAGCAGTCGATGGGGAGGCTACCACACCTCTCGACGACGAGGCTTGGACTCTGGTGGACATTCCTCTTTTCGACGTGACTCTTTATGTCCATAAGTTAGCAATCACTTCTCTCATCGATTCTTCTACTTCGCTAAGCTCATCAGACATGTAAGCTCGGGATCATTGTCTCGAGTTGTCAATGGATTGTCGATACCGTAATCATATAGAGAATAAAGTTGGAGTAATCACTGTTTCATAATGCGGGTATTCTGTAAGCTCAAGTTCTCAATTGGAAAAAGTGTCTTTCGGGCATGGAGCGATGGAATAAGTAAGTAACTCTGCAACGGACTACTTGCAATGGATATGAATCTTCCATGACCGTTGATCTATCCATTAAGGTGAGGTCCAACGGTCTCGTGGTGGTCTTTTAATGCTTTTCTGCCCGTTCGGGGCAGAAGTCGAACATGTATATCGGTCAACGACTATATTTCTGCGCCACGGCGAAGTACCGGGTGTCACTATTCTGATATTCTGGCAAACTTTAAATTCTGCATGTTTTCCTTCTGAAGGGTTCCTTCTGGCACATTCTGTAATTTTTCCAACTTCACTTTCTTCTTCATAAGTTTCCTCCACTGCTTGCCAATGAGCTTCATCTCATTCAGCCTTTTTCAGTTCTGATTCTTTTCTTCTTTAGGCATGGTAACTTCGCATTGTGGGGTAGGGTTCAGGATCGATGTTTCTTCCTTCATTGGCTCTGGGGTAGGTGCCCTTCTTTCTTGTTCTTGTACTCGTTCAACTCTGACATTCAAGTCTTGATACCTAAATAGTTTCGCGTTATCCTCACGTTCTTCGATTAAGTGCACTATTATTCTGGCCACGAAAGCCTTTAACTCTTGCTTCTTTTGTTTTAAGTCTCCCTCTTCTTTCTTTCGACTCTGATATTTCGCAATCCATCTGTTAGTCCAAACATTTTTTCTATGCATAGGTATAACATATCTATCATTATTCATATCAAACTTTCTTTCATCTAACAATGACCTAGTTTTCAAGATAGGACAAAATCTATCAAGCATACCTAAATACATGCTTTAGAAACAAAAATTTCCATTTATCTTACTTCTATAGAGCACAAAGCTTCAAGATCTAAGACTTTTAACTATTATTACCTTTATAAAAGCACAGAGCTTATAGATCTTACCTTTTTCTTATAGATCTGAACTCTTTCTTCGCAGATCTGATTTGTTTTCTTCAGATCTGACCTATTTTCTTCAGATCTGACCTCTCTTTCTTAAGATATGACCTTTCTTTCTTGTCACAAAGCTTCACAGGTCAAACAGAACACTGCGCACTAGGGCAATAGATCTACGCACAGAGCTTATTTTGCACAAAGCTTCTTCTTCTTCAGTTCCCAACAATCACAGTTTCAGGTCCCGACAACGGAACCATTCGTTGGCATAGAGGCAGACCTAGTGTTCAACGCTCAAGAGAACACCAATAAAACCCTAGCTACCGGCCTTTTCGGCAACACCTACGAAGTAGATGCAGTCTCACCCGAGGTAGAGGCAGGGGTGGTTGCAAGAATCAGGTGTTTGCAACCTTAGCTGAGACACAGACCTATGATTATCTTGATTACAACGCACTTAGCATCTGTTATTATTTAACATACATTCATTAATACACTTCGCAGAAAGCACAGAGCACCGCAGTAATTACTCAGATCTAGCACTTAGCAACGATAAACAGGTTATACCTAATAGATTAAGCACTTAGCATCTTATATATCATATCTAGCATGCATTCATATCTCATAAGCACAAAGCATCAATACATCTATCTAAACATATCAAAGCACTTAGAAAGAGAGAGACAAACACATCAGCACAATACACAGAGTTACCATGGTTCACCCCCACCCTAAGGCTACGTCCACAAAGTCTTTTTCTGTTATTATCTTCTGTAAACCAAGTTACAGCACAAAGCCTTCAAGATCCTACTCTGCCTAGGACAAGAGATCTGCGCAGCTCACTAGATCCTCTTTCCCCGGGTAGATCCAAGCACTAAGTCCTTCCCTGACCCGTGCACTCATCACTTACAATACTTACAGTAGGCACAAAGCTCTTACAGTCACACAAACGTCTAATTACATAGATCTACTTTATGCACTAAGCCATTCACTTTACATCACATAGCTGACACACGCATCTCCTTTCTTACATTGCCTACCCTTCTATTTATACATATAAAAGACCTAAATAAGGGCCGATATCCCTTTACCATTACAATATTCCCAAAAATTCCTAAAAAGAAGCGAAAATCCCATGATCTCCTCTTCGCCATGCGCTCCTTCTTCGACTGGATGTCGGAGTACCAAAAACGGTCAAATATGACCAAGTATTCCTCAAAACTTGGTCAAGGGACAATAGGTACATTTTGGAATCCCACAAACCATTGTCTCAGATCGTGATAGTCGATTTCTCAACACATTCTGGTCGAGCCTCTAGTCATTGCTGGAAACCAAGATCACCAAATCCACGGCCTTCCACCCTTAGAAAGATGGCCAAACCGAGCTTGTAAATCGAATGATTGTACATATCCTTTTCATGTATAATTCAAAGAACCCTCGCACATGGGATGAGAGCCTTCCCTATGTCTAGCATAGCTACAACCGAGCCCTGCATAGCTCAACCGACCACAGTCCCTTTCAAGTGGGGTTGGGATTCAAACCATTGGGTCCCATATATGTTTCACTTCCCCTTGCGGTCACCTCAACCAACTCATCTCCTGCTCCAACTGAAGCTGACAAATCCACCCGATTCATTGAGCGGATCCAGCAGATCCGCCAACACGTTCAGGATATATTACAAAAGTCCAATGACAAGTACAAACAACGTTGTGATAACCATCAGGTGCCACATAAGTTTCAGGTGGGCGACAAAGATTGGTTGCACTTGCAGAAAGAACGCCTTACAGGACCCCATCAGAAGCTTCTCCCACTCTGTTATGGGCCGTAAACTATCACCAAGGCCATGGGGAATAATGATTTTGAGCTCAACATTCCCCCTTTCCTTGGCCTGCACCCAGTGTTAAACGTGGATCTCCTTCGCCCTTATTTCCCACCATTATTGGACACCTCAGAAGTAGCAGAACACCTAACACCAATAGAGCTCAACCCCGACTGCATACAGCATGCATCCAATGATCATATTGTGGACAGACATATCAAGGGCACTCGACAACAAAGGATCCAGCTTTATCGAGTCGTCAAAGTAGGGCAGCTTCTGCACGAAGGCAAGTGGCTCACCCGAGGCCAAATTCAGCAGAAATTTCCTCATCTGATGGGGGACCTCAACGCGATGGATACCATTGCTTCATAAGGAGGGAGGATTGATCCAGATGGATATCGGTGGCCACCCACCTTTTCCAACCGGCTCAAAACAATTTTCTGACAATTTTGACAATTTACTATTTTGAGCAGTTTTAACTTCTGGGGCCATTTTGAGGGCCTAAATGAAGGTTTTTTTTTTATCGATCTCCTCAATTATTTTTTAAGCCATGATTGAGCCCCCTAAATGAATCTCCTCGATGATACCTTTCCAATGGGCTATCACACGCCTAAAACGGAGATTGTATGCAAAAGTTACAACCCCGAGAAGTTGATGTACTAACTTACCCAAACGAGACCCACATGACTTTTGTCGCTTCATCTCCTAGGGTTAGGTTTTTCAATGTCTATGGTTTTTGGCATTATTTATTATTGTAAAAATACCTTCAAAGCCTCATTGTAACCTTCTTCTTGCGAATGCGCGCTGCTGTCACATCTCTTATCAGAGATAAGCCGCCACCATTCCAGCAAGCTTGTTTCTACTGCATTTTACAATTTCAGCTTATTTCGTTATTGAATAGAAAACCATTTTTACTATATCTATGTTATTTTGTGTTGAGCACCTATTAATAATCTGTATTCATTTTGTTCTACTCATAAAATCCGGATCATCTCTTCTTGACATTAGCATTTTTAGATGTCATTTTGACCCCGATGCATATACCAAGAAAGTAGGTAACCATCTCATAATAATTGTTCTTTATGTTGATGACCTTATACTCACTAGTAACGACCCCAAAGTTTTAGCACATGTCAAATCTAGACTTAAGAAGAAATTTGAAATAACAAGCTTAGGGCATTTTCATTATTTTCTTGGGTTCCAAATTTTGTGAAACAAGGAAGGAATTTCCCTTTCTGAGTCCAAGTATGCATGTGACCTTATGTGTTACTTTCACATGGAATATTGTAAACCAACCCCATTTCCCTTCTAGTTTGGAGTCAAACTTGTTGCCACTTGTACTACTTGAAGTAGATGCCACTTTGTACCATTAGTTAGTTGGTAGCCTTATGTATTTAACTCATATCTATCATGATATTTCCTTTTGTTGTTGGTATTGTTACGTGGCATATACAAACACCCTATTAGAACCATTGGAAAGCAACGAAACACATACTTCAGTACATACATGGTATGATTCAATTTGTGATACATTATAGTTCATGGAGGACTCCTTTGTTGGTTGGTTTCATTGATTTTTATTGGGTTGGCGACCTTGATGATTGGAAGTCCACACTAGGTTATGTTTTCAGTCTTGATTATGGACTTGTTAATTGGGCTTGTAAAAATTAACGCGCCCTTTCTCTTTCTTAAAAAAAATAGAGTATCAAGCAACAATTAGTGCAAATTAACAAGCTCTTTGGCTTCAATGGATCCTTTTAGATTTTGGATTCTAGCAGCAACATATGACCACACTTTAGTGTGATAATTAGAGTTCCATTCAGCTCACCAAAGATCCAGTTCAACATCAATGCAACAAACACAATGAGCTACACATGCACTTCATCAAAAAAGTTCTTCGAGATCATATTCTTGAAGTGCTCTATTGCCCTACATATGCACAAGTTGCATACATTTTCACAAAGCCTCTTACATAAGCAAAGTTTTCCACACTTTAATCCATGTTAGGAGATCATGAAGTTGTCATTTAGTGGGGACAAACTCTAATTCCTTCTTCCTTCTCCTATTGTGTCACCTTTGTAAATCCTTTAATTCTTTCCCGAGTCATTCTTAAGGGCAGATGCTAGGATATTTAGACACTTAGGAGTTAGTTAGGATCAACTTGGTCTAACGTGTCTTTAGGTAATATGTGTTTCTATTGTGTGTTTCTTTAGTATGTGTTATCCCCATTTTGTGGGATAACTAAGGAGATGATGTCTTGAGGCCCTCAGGTTGCAGATATGGAGTGTCGAGAGACCACATGACTAGCAATGTCCACTTGCACATGCGGAAGCCCGCTCTATCACCACATTCTGATCCATTGTCAGTGCATCAACCACACCAGTTAACGTATGGAAGGTAGATGGGTCTTGCTCCATATGGTATAAGTCAGGTATTGTGGCAGGTAATCACCTAATATTAAAGGCATTTAAGCATGTTGTATTTAAGCTACTTTTGATTATATAACGCATGTTTGGACATTATGTTTTTGACCGTGTTTCACCTTGGTGAGGGTCATAGATTTCCTAGTATGTGGCCAACCTTTAGGGAAGGTTTGTGACTGGGGGTCCCTTGAGGGGTTGTCGTACTGTTCCCGACCATACTTACCACTTTCCGCTCATTACATTCCCATCATATTTCCTCCTTCTAGGCCCTTTGAATTTAGTGACCCAAGAAGGGCATGTACCTCATTTCATGGGAAGAAGGGGCTAAAGGCCTAGGGGTTTGGTTGTTGGTAAAAGATAGGAGCCTAAAATGAACCTTCTAGATTCTCTCCCAGTCGGCTCCTGAGAACAATGAATTGCTTCTCTTAAAAGAATTGAAGACCTGCACAGTATCAAACACATAATAAATACCCCTCTTGAATATAAGATTAACACAAGTGTGTTACAATGCTTTATATGGTTACCCCTATGGCACTTTGTGGACCTCATTGTTCAAGTGAAACTCTTTTATTGCCCCCCAAGCTAATTGATTCACTATTGGGAGTGCACACGTGTTTGGATCATTGATTAATTAATAAATGGCAATAAATGGGCTTGGAAAAAGGATGCATTGAGGAAGAAGGTGTAGCACACCCCCTACATAGGCACCCATAAATGAGACAATATGAGCCCTTGTATGTCATGAAACTCATTGACCTATGAAGTATAAAACCCTATCCACCTCATCATCCACTACATAACCTTGAAAGGTCATCCTTGGGAGCATCTCCTACTTGAGGGTTTTGGTCTACCAAATAGGACTTTTATGACACCCCTCCCATACCTAAACTTGGTCAATTGTATAGGGTCTTGGAGAATTTGTTTAATTTGATGAGGTAGCTTTGATCCACATGTTTAGGTGCATTTCTTTATAGATGTGTTTTACACTTGCCATTATCTCTTTGACTTGAGATCTTTGGAGGGCGTACGCTTTTGTTTTCCAGGACCTTGCTTGGTGGCCAGTTTTGGAAGAACAAGCCTAGCTTGGGCTTCCATGGGGCAATAAGCCCACAGGTTGGATTCTATAGGCTCGCACATCGGATCACAAAGGCATGACTTTGGAGGCTTGCATGGCATCATGGAGGACCTAACCTAGACCCTACCACTGATCCGAAATCGGATCCAGAAGCCTGATAGGGCTTGAAAAATGCTCAAAAATGAAAGTGCTTGGAATGCGACGAAACCTGTGCCATTGCGTCCGTCTCGTCTTCCTGATTCCAGTGGTATATTTACTTTGTCAAACGGAGTCCGTATGGAGAAGATATCGCGTTCTGTCTGAAAAGTCAAACAGGCAAAAAAGGGGATGACTGTACAGTCCGTACAGTCCACGTGTCATGTCCGTATAGCTGACGTGGCAGGGCCGTACAGTTGACGTGGCAGCTTCAGAAGGCGACACGTGGCAGATCCCTACAGGGGACACGTGGCATCACCAGGACGTGACACGTGTCAGATGGATTTGGCATTTTCGGCATACAATTGGACCAGTATTGAGGTGACACGTGTCACCACTGACAGAGTGACACGTGGCAGGCTGACGTCATCGGATGACGTGGCAGGATGACAGGGCGTACGGCAGGCTGACGCAGCAGGTCGAGGTTGCAGTATGGCAGAATCGATGTGGCACACGTGGACGAATTAGATGCTGACACGTGTCAGGTTGTGATTAGTTTTAAAAACGCCACGTGGCCCAGTCACGGGCTGCCACGTGGCGCTGCATTATTGGTTCGTTGGTTATATGTTATAAAAATTGGTTTGGTGGCGCCGGGGGTCGAACCCGCGACCTCCGGGCAGGCAAAGGACCGGCGTATTCGGGCTAACCAACATGGCGACATGTGGTACTTGTTACGTAATCGGGCGAATATATATTTAAATTAGAGCAATATTCAAAACCGACGGGAAAAGGGCTGGGGCCTAGCCCCAACCCTCGACGTAACTATATGACCACATCACCGTGACCAGGAGCGCGGAATTTTTGGCGGGGTTTAACCGTTGGCCCGTGGATTCATACACACACGCCCACTATGCCATATGACCCGGGTTTGGGTTATAACAAACAACACGAGGTCCTATTAAAAAGGCCACGGGACCGGGAGCAAGCTCACAAGGGTGCGCGCAAAACGGGAGCGCTTAGCCACATGGCCAAGCAAAATAACCCCATACGACCGAAAAAGGGGCGCGCGCATGGATTAAAGGGGCTATGCCCAATAATACTATACAGAAGTGGGTTTTATACAATGAATTTGTTTTTTTATTGTTATAGTGCCTATTTTTAATTGATTTTCTCCATTTTTGGGGGATATTGGGCATTTTTGGAGGCCAGATTCTTGGAGGAAGTTGGGGATGTGAAACCAACTCCAAGGCTATATAAACCAGGCCTATTTGAGGCCAAACACAATCATTCAGAGAAGAGTTATGCTGGAGGAAAGCCAAGCCAAAGTCAGTTTGATGCAGGGAAGCCTTTGAGGTGGAGACGTTGTCGGATCGTTTATGGGAGCTTGGAGCATCAGTTTTGCATGCCGTTTCTTTTGCAGGGTTCTAGAGATCTGGGAGAACAATACCAGATCAGTCTTGTAGCCATTTGGCATTGCTGAGATGTAATTTTGAGCACTTGAGCAGAAATAAAGAAGCCTCCCCCACAAAGAAAAGGCCCGGAGACGTAGGCAAAAATTGTGCCGAACTCCGTTATCAACCTGCGTTCTTATGGTTTGCTGTCATTTATTCATTTCAGATCTGCATATGTGTATTTGACTATTATAATCTTCTTCCTTCCTCATTCTTTCATTAAATTCTCAAATGGTTAATGAATACATGCAAGTTTAAAACTCAACCATAATCATTTAAAAGATCCTACGGATCAACCACCTAAACGTTTTGCTTGAAGAGGGTAAAACGTCACTTTCTGGAGGTTTGACGTCACAAAGGTGTTAGGGTTTGGTGGTGATAGAGTTTCTCATTGACACTTGGCATTAATTGATGAAGAGAGCACGTTGATTTGAGGAATAAGGCCATAGTGCATGAAGAGAGGGCCTTTGGAGGGCAAACTTCCCATCCTCAATCTCAATGACTTGTCACATATGCCAAAACGTTGCCCTAAAGGGGTGACGTCATCTTACTTTTTGGGTTTCCAGTGTGCAAAAGTGAATTTTTATTGAATTATTTAATATTATTTGTGTAAAGGGGCAAGATTAGGGTTGTTGACCCCTATCTTGTGTTTTACCCTAAAATTAAGTGGAAAAACTATGTGTTAGACATTTTGTATAAATAGAGATCATGTGAATCTCTTTTCATAACATAACTCTCCCATTGTGAGAAGTACTTGGCTGAAACTTTTGCTATATTTGGGCATTAAGGTGTTTCTCTCTTGTGCAAATGTTTAATGGTGTTGTGTTTTGGTGAATGGATGAGGAGGAGTGATGTGCACCTCTTGGATGATTGTTCTCTTGATGTTTATGGTGAATTTGCTTGGTGAAACTAGGGTTTGATCTCTCTCTTTTGGAATTGGTAAGGAAAAATATGCATTGATAGGTATTTCTTGCTTTTTCTTGTTTAAGGTTGTTTGAAACCCTAGGAGGATTATGTTGGGTACACCCTCGATTAAGCTTCATCTAATTTGCTAAAGTTTACATGTTATTTTGCAAGGGTTGTTAGGAGGAATACCAGTTTGTATACCCTCTTAGATTTACCCTAAGTTTGATTGGCATACCCTAGGAAGTAAAAGAGCTTACACCCCTAGGTTATTTGTTGATCTAACTCTTTATTCTAAGACTCCATTTACCGAATTTTAAAGGCACTAATCTGAATATTTTGCATTGCAGAAATAAAATAGTGCATTGGGAAACACGATTTTTGGTCATTTCAAGTTTAAGCAATTTAGGTTTGGTTCCTTGTGCCCAGAGCACCTATTAGCCACAAGGGCATCCCCTCTAAAGGGGTATTGCTTGATACTGTTATAAAATTTCATCTTCAGCCATTAGGGATGTTGAAACCCTAACATTATTTCACTTATAACTTTCTTTTCAACCATCAGAATTAGCTATAAGAGTTTTCAACTTTTATCTAGTTGGTCTAGCACAACTTTTGGGTGGATTATTTGTGAGTTTTGGTGGTTGATTTTACTACTGTAACAAGAAGTTCACTACGGCCATAAGGCTGCAAAATATTTTTGCAAACACCTTTTATTACAACCCTATTTCATTGCTAAAGTCTAATGCTATCTTACTTGGGTTGATCTAGTTGTTTCCAATTTAAGTCTTGCTCTTTCAACTAGACCTTTAGCAACTTATTTTGCAACATTCATTATCATATTTTTGTTGATATATATTGTTACTAATTGCTGCAATTAGGGACAACAAGCTTAACTGTTAGAAAAATAGGATCACGGAGCAATAAAATAAAAACAAATGCATAAATAAAACACAAAAGATACAATATACAATAGAGACACAGATATACACGGTTTACCCAGTGTGGGCTACGTCCACCAGAGAAATTGACAAGTCCTTCCTTTATTATTATCCAACAAATGAAGGGATACAACCTACAACACACATGTTGTAACTTCCTCTTCTTTCTCTCACAATATCCTCACTCAGAATACAATAATCGCAATGATACATAGTCGCAATACATTTCCCTCATAAAAGAGGGTTTCCTTCTAGCGAAAAAAACCCTAACATAACTTCTACCATCATATATGTGACCTTATAATGAACAATTTAGATTTAATATGAAATTACAACATAAATTTACAAGGCAATTTTTCCTTCGGGGGCCCGCTTTCTCCCAGACCCCCCAATCGGGGGGATGGCCCCACGGGACCCCGCAGGAGGGGCAAGCCCCCCCTGCACTCCCCTGTGTGAAGGAGTGTACATTCTTCCAGGGTGTAAAATCTTCATGAGGTATAAACATGGCTGAAAACAAAGGCCTTTGAATCAGGAAGATAATCAAGCTCCACAACCAACAATCTCCCACGTGGAGACTGATCTCAAAAACTCCATCGTTGTTGTATCTACTAGACTAAGATCCTTCTTGGACATAGAAAATTTCTCATCTTCACCTTCATGTTTTAGAATCAACTGAAACTGAGCAGGAACTCGGTTTCTCCCTAGTTACTCTCTTTGTTAACATGTCTACATGATTCTGGCTAGTGTGTATCTTTTCCAACTTCAAATGTCCATCTTCCAAGACAGATCGTATGAAATGGTACCTCAATTGTATCTGCTTAGTCTTCAAATTGAAGGTTGAGTTCTTTGCAAGATGAATGGCACTCTCATTGTCACAGTACAACCTGCTATTCTCCTGCTTCTTTCCGAATTCATCCATAAACCTTTGTAAACAAATCATTTATTTACTAGCCTCTGTAGTGCCAACATACTCTGCTTATGTTGTTGAAAGTGCAACAACCTTTTGTAGCTTTGAAATCCAACTTATTGTTGTTCCACTTATAGTAAAAACATACCTTGTGGTGCTCCTCCTGCTATCTTTATCACTTGCCATATCTGAATCAACATATCCCTGTAGAACAACGTTTGAACCTCCAAAACATAATGCATGACTAGCAGTACCTCTCAAATACATGAGACTCCACTTTACTGCCTCCCAATGTTCTTTACCTGGATTGTTCATATACCTGCTCACAACTCCCACTGCAATTTTTCCTATCTTTTGTTATTCTCATAGCAAGGATTTTATTTGCAGCACCCAAATCCTTCATCGCAAATGAATTAGCTAATTTCTTCTTGAGCACATTTATATCCTGCATATTAGACCTTGCAACAAGCATGGCATCTACATACAATAGCAATATAATATAGCTTCCATTTTCTAACTTTCTAAAATAAACACAGTGATCAAAATGGCATCTACTATAACCTTGTTCTATCATAAACCTGTCAAATTTCAAATACCACTACCTTGGAGCTTGCTTTAGGCCATACAAGCTCTTCTTCAACTTTCATACCAAATTTTCCTTCCCTTTGACCTCATACCCATGTGGTTGTTGCATATAAATCTCTTCCTCCAAATCCCCATGGAGAAAAGTTGTTTTTACATCTA
>ML794630.1:255377-290630 GCA_009831015.1 Picea engelmannii
CTTTCATCTAACAATGCCCTAGTTTTCAAGCTAGGACAAAATCTATCAAGCATACCTAAATCCATGCTTTAGAAACAAAAATTTCCACTTATCTTACTTCTATAGAGCACAAAGCTTCAAGATATAAGACTTTTAACTATTCTTACCTTTATCAAAGCACAAAGCTTACAGATCTTACGTTTTTCTTACAGATCTGAACTCTTTCTTCACAGATCTGACTTCTTTTCTTCAGATTTGACCTCTTTTCTTCAGATCTGACCTCTCTTTCTTCAGATCTGACCTTTCTTTCTTGGCACAAAGCTTCACACGTCAAACAGAACACTACACACTAGGGAAACAGATCTACGCACAGAGCATATTTTGCACAAAGCTTCTTCTTCTTCAGTTCCCAACAATCACAGTTTTAGGTTCTGGCAACGAAACCATTTGTTGGCATAGGGGCAGACCCAGGGTTCAACTTTCAAGAGAAGACCAACAAAACCCTAGCTACCGGCCCTTTTGGTAACACCTGCGAAGCAGATGCAGTCTCACCCGAGGTAGAGGCAGGGGTGGTTGCAAGACTAAGGTGTCTGCAACCTTAGCTAAGACACATACCTCTAATTATCTTGCTTGCAATGCACTTAGCATTAGTTATTCCTTAACATACATTCATTAATACACTTCGCAGAAAGCACAGAGCACTGTAGTAATTACTTAGATCTGGCACTTAGCAACGATAAACAGGTTATACTTAATAGATTAAGCACTTAGCATCTTATATGTCATATCTAGCATGCATTTATATCTCATAAGCACAAAGCATCAATAGATCTATCTAAACATATCAAAGCACTTAACAAGAGAGAGACAAAAACATCAGCACAATACACAGAGTTTCCATGGTTCACCCCCACCCTAGGGCTACGTCCACAAAGTCTTCTTCTGTTATTATCTTCTGTAAACCAAGTTACAACACAAAACCTTCAAGATCCTACCCCGCCTAGGAAAAGAGATCTGCGTAGCTTGCTAGATCCTCTTTCCCCGGGTATATCCAAGCATTAATTCCTTCCCTGACCCATGCACTTAGCACTTACAATACTTACAGTAGGCACATAGCTCTTACAGCCACACAGACGTCTAATCACATAGATCTACATTATGCACTAAGTCATTCACTTTACATCACATAGATGACACACGCATCTCCTTTCTTACATTGCCTACCCTTCTATTTATACATACAAAAGGCCTAAATAAGGGTCAATATCCCTTTCCCATTACAATATTCCCAAAAATCCCTAAAAAGAGGTGGAGATACCATTATCTCCTCTTTACCATACGCTCCTTCTCCGACTGGATTTCGGAGTCCCAAAAATGGTCAAATATGACCAAGTATTCCTCAAAACTTGGTCAAGGGCCAACAGGCCCCCAACACTCACCTGTGACTCATCCCAAGTCACTGAGGTCGGGCCAATTCTGCTTCAAGCACCTCGAGTTTGGCTCTAGCCGCTTCAACCTGTTGCTTTGTGATTTCCTCTTGCTCGGCGAACTCCTGGATGAGTGCATTATTGACTGGTCCTTCTAGGCATTGCTCTGCTGTAATCACAACCTGTTGTAGCTCTGTCCCTTGGTTCTCAATCTCTAAAAATAGTTGACATGCCTTATCCTACAAAGGTTGAAGTTGTTGCATCACTTCCATGTCCTTTCTCTGGATCATGTGGATCTGTTGTTGTGCGATGCGTTGCTTGTGGGATCGCTTCATTTTCTCTATGGTTGATAGGGCCTTCAACTGCATCTAAAGTCTATCTACATGTTGCTTCGCCTCTTGGAGTTGAGACTCCAGTTTATGCAATTATGGGTTCTCGGTCAGGTTCTCATGTATCTGTGCACTTCTGGTACTTAGTTGTTTGCATTCTTCAGTGACTTCTTTAATCCTTTCTACTGTACCCCAGCCAGTTATTTCTCGTTGGTTGCACTCTTCTTGCAGGGTACTTGGGATGATCTGAAGCTCTAAGTCCATGACTCTTTGCTGCATTTGTTGAAAAACTTCAGAAAGCTTCATCACTTGACGGTCTAAGGGTTCTTTGGCCTTTTGTTCTAAGTCGGTCACAGAGCAAAATGCTCTATTGACAGCTTCTTCGATCTCGATTTGTTTCACGAGAAGTTGCTCCTTCTCCTTTTGGATTTTTGCTCTATCTTTATCAAATTTCTCTTGGATGGCCTCCTTCTCTTATTGTGCAGCTCGGCGCTGCTCTATGATTTCCTCCTATGCTTTCTTTAGGGGCTGGGTGGCCTGCGCTGTTACTTCTTCTGCTTTCTGAAGGTGTACTTCGACTATGTTGGCAATCCTGCGGAGTTGAACTGATTCATCTCTTGCTTCTGTTGTTCCCTCTAGGATGGGCACAGTGGAGACTGTGTGGCTAGACTAAAGTGCTCGCTGCACTCCTTAGAGCTTGGCTTCAATTCTGTTGTACATCGTCTATTTCTTGGCCTCCTGCTTTTCTATAATTTCTTCTATGGCTTCATTAAAAGTTGCGAGGAGAAAGATGAAATCAACGGGGGTGAGCGTGGTCTTCATCTTGGTCATTGTCGCTTTTGCTTTCTTCTTAGAGTAAGACTTCGAAGGTGACCCTTTTCTCTTCTTTGGAACTTTGACTTCGTCTTCTAGTTGTTGTTTGAATTCCTCTAGGTCTTTATTGTTACCTTCTTAATCGGGTGTGATGGAAGTTGTATTTACAGAGTATCTATCTACATCCTGAACCTCTTTAGGCTTCTTTGTTTCCTTTGTCTTCTTTGTCTTCTTCATCTTACTGGGCCCAGGTGTGCCCTGCATAGCTTCTGGGATATCTGCTGGATCTGTTGGAACAAGGAGGTCTACCAACCATTCCTTGGGTGATTTCTTCTAGGTCTTCTTCGGTCAACTTATAATAGGATTGAAGTTGTTCCTAGTGTTCATCAGTGCATGGAGTTAGGTATATAAAGTGGCGATCCACACTGAACTTTCTCAGAGGTCAGAACCTTTGTAAAGTGTTCGAGGTTATGCGAGGTTCACCCCCTATGGCTGCTTTCAGTTGGTTATAGTATCTGTGAAAAATGGCATTTGATTGCCACTGCTTGCTCATGTCCATTGAGTACCATAAGGTACTGAAATTTGCAGCTAATGGTTCGAATTCGTCGAGGTATGGGAAGGTTGCACCTTCCAGTAGCTCCCATGAAACAAAGGAGATCAATATTAGCAACCAGCTAAAGTGGAATTCATGCCCCTAGTCCTAGGCTTCTCTACAGTCAATTTCTAGCTAATTGACCAAGTATTTTTCCCAATTCATTTGTAGTCCCTCCGCACATTTTCCTGCGAGGTCCACTACAAACCCTGATACTTGTGTAGGTCTATTCTTACGTACTAGCTTCCCTACTATCGACTGATATGCGAGGCACACTGCGCCACTCTCGATAGAGGCTACCTTGTAACCTCACGCGCCTTTTTCAACATTTCCATAAGCCTCTTTAATCTTTTGTGAAAGAGTGCGGTCTGTGGTCTTTCCAAGGTAGTACTCATGGGGATCAGGGCCCTGCATGTTGAGCCCGGTAATCTTGTTGATCAACGTTGGATCAACAGTTATGCAACGGTTTAACCACAGGTATCCTCCATGGTAACTTGCTAGCAGCAATTTCACACAAGCAGTCACCTCCTGATGTCTGTCGAAGTGTGGTATTTTCATAACGTTGAGCAGAGTAGACTATGCAAGGTTCATCATCCATTGTTGAGGGACGATCTTCGAATTCTGGCCCTTAGTCCTCGTTAAGTACTTAGATGGTGTGAGCATGTTGTAGGATTTACGGTCTCCCAAGTTGAAGTCGCAAAACTTCAACGTTGTAACTTCTTCTTGATCTGCCCGGTAGGTGCGAACTCCTTTCGGTAGATATGCAGTGACTAGGGTGTATTCAAAGTCTCTAGGGACACAGTCCCTTTTAATCTCACCACTTAGAGGGGGAATGTAAGCTGGTAGGATGGTTGGCACTAACTTCGCGTTGGCTGCATCGTCTCTATGCTTAGTTCTCGACTCTACGTCGACTCGAGATGTTCCAGCTGGAGCAGTCGATGGGGAGGCTACCACACCTCTCGACGACGAGGCTTGGACTCTGGTGGACATTCCTCTTTTCGACGTGACTCTTTATGTCCATAAGTTAGCAATCACTTCTCTCATCGATTCTTCTACTTCGCTAAGCTCATCAGACATGTAAGCTCGGGATCATTGTCTCGAGTTGTCAATGGATTGTCGATACCGTAATCATATAGAGAATAAAGTTGGAGTAATCACTGTTTCATAATGCGGGTATTCTGTAAGCTCAAGTTCTCAATTGGAAAAAGTGTCTTTCGGGCATGGAGCGATGGAATAAGTAAGTAACTCTGCAACGGACTACTTGCAATGGATATGAATCTTCCATGACCGTTGATCTATCCATTAAGGTGAGGTCCAACGGTCTCGTGGTGGTCTTTTAATGCTTTTCTGCCCGTTCGGGGCAGAAGTCGAACATGTATATCGGTCAACGACTATATTTCTGCGCCACGGCGAAGTACCGGGTGTCACTATTCTGATATTCTGGCAAACTTTAAATTCTGCATGTTTTCCTTCTGAAGGGTTCCTTCTGGCACATTCTGTAATTTTTCCAACTTCACTTTCTTCTTCATAAGTTTCCTCCACTGCTTGCCAATGAGCTTCATCTCATTCAGCCTTTTTCAGTTCTGATTCTTTTCTTCTTTAGGCATGGTAACTTCGCATTGTGGGGTAGGGTTCAGGATCGATGTTTCTTCCTTCATTGGCTCTGGGGTAGGTGCCCTTCTTTCTTGTTCTTGTACTCGTTCAACTCTGACATTCAAGTCTTGATACCTAAATAGTTTCGCGTTATCCTCACGTTCTTCGATTAAGTGCACTATTATTCTGGCCACGAAAGCCTTTAACTCTTGCTTCTTTTGTTTTAAGTCTCCCTCTTCTTTCTTTCGACTCTGATATTTCGCAATCCATCTGTTAGTCCAAACATTTTTTCTATGCATAGGTATAACATATCTATCATTATTCATATCAAACTTTCTTTCATCTAACAATGACCTAGTTTTCAAGATAGGACAAAATCTATCAAGCATACCTAAATACATGCTTTAGAAACAAAAATTTCCATTTATCTTACTTCTATAGAGCACAAAGCTTCAAGATCTAAGACTTTTAACTATTATTACCTTTATAAAAGCACAGAGCTTATAGATCTTACCTTTTTCTTATAGATCTGAACTCTTTCTTCGCAGATCTGATTTGTTTTCTTCAGATCTGACCTATTTTCTTCAGATCTGACCTCTCTTTCTTAAGATATGACCTTTCTTTCTTGTCACAAAGCTTCACAGGTCAAACAGAACACTGCGCACTAGGGCAATAGATCTACGCACAGAGCTTATTTTGCACAAAGCTTCTTCTTCTTCAGTTCCCAACAATCACAGTTTCAGGTCCCGACAACGGAACCATTCGTTGGCATAGAGGCAGACCTAGTGTTCAACGCTCAAGAGAACACCAATAAAACCCTAGCTACCGGCCTTTTCGGCAACACCTACGAAGTAGATGCAGTCTCACCCGAGGTAGAGGCAGGGGTGGTTGCAAGAATCAGGTGTTTGCAACCTTAGCTGAGACACAGACCTATGATTATCTTGATTACAACGCACTTAGCATCTGTTATTATTTAACATACATTCATTAATACACTTCGCAGAAAGCACAGAGCACCGCAGTAATTACTCAGATCTAGCACTTAGCAACGATAAACAGGTTATACCTAATAGATTAAGCACTTAGCATCTTATATATCATATCTAGCATGCATTCATATCTCATAAGCACAAAGCATCAATACATCTATCTAAACATATCAAAGCACTTAGAAAGAGAGAGACAAACACATCAGCACAATACACAGAGTTACCATGGTTCACCCCCACCCTAAGGCTACGTCCACAAAGTCTTTTTCTGTTATTATCTTCTGTAAACCAAGTTACAGCACAAAGCCTTCAAGATCCTACTCTGCCTAGGACAAGAGATCTGCGCAGCTCACTAGATCCTCTTTCCCCGGGTAGATCCAAGCACTAAGTCCTTCCCTGACCCGTGCACTCATCACTTACAATACTTACAGTAGGCACAAAGCTCTTACAGTCACACAAACGTCTAATTACATAGATCTACTTTATGCACTAAGCCATTCACTTTACATCACATAGCTGACACACGCATCTCCTTTCTTACATTGCCTACCCTTCTATTTATACATATAAAAGACCTAAATAAGGGCCGATATCCCTTTACCATTACAATATTCCCAAAAATTCCTAAAAAGAAGCGAAAATCCCATGATCTCCTCTTCGCCATGCGCTCCTTCTTCGACTGGATGTCGGAGTACCAAAAACGGTCAAATATGACCAAGTATTCCTCAAAACTTGGTCAAGGGACAATAGGTACATTTTGGAATCCCACAAACCATTGTCTCAGATCGTGATAGTCGATTTCTCAACACATTCTGGTCGAGCCTCTAGTCATTGCTGGAAACCAAGATCACCAAATCCACGGCCTTCCACCCTTAGAAAGATGGCCAAACCGAGCTTGTAAATCGAATGATTGTACATATCCTTTTCATGTATAATTCAAAGAACCCTCGCACATGGGATGAGAGCCTTCCCTATGTCTAGCATAGCTACAACCGAGCCCTGCATAGCTCAACCGACCACAGTCCCTTTCAAGTGGGGTTGGGATTCAAACCATTGGGTCCCATATATGTTTCACTTCCCCTTGCGGTCACCTCAACCAACTCATCTCCTGCTCCAACTGAAGCTGACAAATCCACCCGATTCATTGAGCGGATCCAGCAGATCCGCCAACACGTTCAGGATATATTACAAAAGTCCAATGACAAGTACAAACAACGTTGTGATAACCATCAGGTGCCACATAAGTTTCAGGTGGGCGACAAAGATTGGTTGCACTTGCAGAAAGAACGCCTTACAG
The DNA here is from genome assembly GCA_009831015.1 of Picea engelmannii. Taxonomy (NCBI): domain Eukaryota; kingdom Viridiplantae; phylum Streptophyta; class Pinopsida; order Pinales; family Pinaceae; genus Picea; species Picea engelmannii. The sequence continues at coordinate 262,397 of ML794630.1, forward strand.
GACCCCATCAGAAGCTTCTCCCACTCTGTTATGGGCCGTAAACTATCACCAAGGCCATGGGGAATAATGATTTTGAGCTCAACATTCCCCCTTTCCTTGGCCTGCACCCAGTGTTAAACGTGGATCTCCTTCGCCCTTATTTCCCACCATTATTGGACACCTCAGAAGTAGCAGAACACCTAACACCAATAGAGCTCAACCCCGACTGCATACAGCATGCATCCAATGATCATATTGTGGACAGACATATCAAGGGCACTCGACAACAAAGGATCCAGCTTTATCGAGTCGTCAAAGTAGGGCAGCTTCTGCACGAAGGCAAGTGGCTCACCCGAGGCCAAATTCAGCAGAAATTTCCTCATCTGATGGGGGACCTCAACGCGATGGATACCATTGCTTCATAAGGAGGGAGGATTGATCCAGATGGATATCGGTGGCCACCCACCTTTTCCAACCGGCTCAAAACAATTTTCTGACAATTTTGACAATTTACTATTTTGAGCAGTTTTAACTTCTGGGGCCATTTTGAGGGCCTAAATGAAGGTTTTTTTTTTATCGATCTCCTCAATTATTTTTTAAGCCATGATTGAGCCCCCTAAATGAATCTCCTCGATGATACCTTTCCAATGGGCTATCACACGCCTAAAACGGAGATTGTATGCAAAAGTTACAACCCCGAGAAGTTGATGTACTAACTTACCCAAACGAGACCCACATGACTTTTGTCGCTTCATCTCCTAGGGTTAGGTTTTTCAATGTCTATGGTTTTTGGCATTATTTATTATTGTAAAAATACCTTCAAAGCCTCATTGTAACCTTCTTCTTGCGAATGCGCGCTGCTGTCACATCTCTTATCAGAGATAAGCCGCCACCATTCCAGCAAGCTTGTTTCTACTGCATTTTACAATTTCAGCTTATTTCGTTATTGAATAGAAAACCATTTTTACTATATCTATGTTATTTTGTGTTGAGCACCTATTAATAATCTGTATTCATTTTGTTCTACTCATAAAATCCGGATCATCTCTTCTTGACATTAGCATTTTTAGATGTCATTTTGACCCCGATGCATATACCAAGAAAGTAGGTAACCATCTCATAATAATTGTTCTTTATGTTGATGACCTTATACTCACTAGTAACGACCCCAAAGTTTTAGCACATGTCAAATCTAGACTTAAGAAGAAATTTGAAATAACAAGCTTAGGGCATTTTCATTATTTTCTTGGGTTCCAAATTTTGTGAAACAAGGAAGGAATTTCCCTTTCTGAGTCCAAGTATGCATGTGACCTTATGTGTTACTTTCACATGGAATATTGTAAACCAACCCCATTTCCCTTCTAGTTTGGAGTCAAACTTGTTGCCACTTGTACTACTTGAAGTAGATGCCACTTTGTACCATTAGTTAGTTGGTAGCCTTATGTATTTAACTCATATCTATCATGATATTTCCTTTTGTTGTTGGTATTGTTACGTGGCATATACAAACACCCTATTAGAACCATTGGAAAGCAACGAAACACATACTTCAGTACATACATGGTATGATTCAATTTGTGATACATTATAGTTCATGGAGGACTCCTTTGTTGGTTGGTTTCATTGATTTTTATTGGGTTGGCGACCTTGATGATTGGAAGTCCACACTAGGTTATGTTTTCAGTCTTGATTATGGACTTGTTAATTGGGCTTGTAAAAATTAACGCGCCCTTTCTCTTTCTTAAAAAAAATAGAGTATCAAGCAACAATTAGTGCAAATTAACAAGCTCTTTGGCTTCAATGGATCCTTTTAGATTTTGGATTCTAGCAGCAACATATGACCACACTTTAGTGTGATAATTAGAGTTCCATTCAGCTCACCAAAGATCCAGTTCAACATCAATGCAACAAACACAATGAGCTACACATGCACTTCATCAAAAAAGTTCTTCGAGATCATATTCTTGAAGTGCTCTATTGCCCTACATATGCACAAGTTGCATACATTTTCACAAAGCCTCTTACATAAGCAAAGTTTTCCACACTTTAATCCATGTTAGGAGATCATGAAGTTGTCATTTAGTGGGGACAAACTCTAATTCCTTCTTCCTTCTCCTATTGTGTCACCTTTGTAAATCCTTTAATTCTTTCCCGAGTCATTCTTAAGGGCAGATGCTAGGATATTTAGACACTTAGGAGTTAGTTAGGATCAACTTGGTCTAACGTGTCTTTAGGTAATATGTGTTTCTATTGTGTGTTTCTTTAGTATGTGTTATCCCCATTTTGTGGGATAACTAAGGAGATGATGTCTTGAGGCCCTCAGGTTGCAGATATGGAGTGTCGAGAGACCACATGACTAGCAATGTCCACTTGCACATGCGGAAGCCCGCTCTATCACCACATTCTGATCCATTGTCAGTGCATCAACCACACCAGCTAACGTATGGAAGGTAGATGGGTCTTGCTCCATATGGTATAAGTCAGGTATTGTGGCAGGTAATCACCTAATATTAAAGGCATTTAAGCATGTTGTATTTAAGCTACTTTTGATTATAACGCATGTTTGGACATTATGTTTTTGACCGTGTTTCACATCGGTGAGGGTCATAGATTTCTTAGTATGTGGCCAACCTTTAGGGAAGGTTTGTGACTGGGGGTCCCTTGAGGGGTTGTCGTACTGTTCTCGACCATACTTACAACTTTCCGCTCATTACATTCCCATCATATTTCCTCCTTCTAGGCCCTTTGAATTTAGTGACCCAAGAAGGGCATGTACCTCATTTCATGGGAAGAAGGGGCTAAAGGCCTAGGGGTTTGGTTGTTGGTAAAAGATAAGAGCCTAAAATGAACCTTCTAGATGCTCTCCCAGTCGGCTCCTGAGAACAATGAACTGCTTCTCTTAAAATAATTGAAGACCTGCACAGTATCAAACACATAATCAATACCCCTCTTGAATATAAGATTAACACAAGTGTGTTACAATGCTTTATATGGTTACCCCTATGGCACTTTGTGGACCTCATTGTTCAAGTGAAAATCTTTTATTGCCCCCCAAGCTAATTGATTCACTATTGGGAGTGCACAAGTGTTTGGATCATTGATTAATTAATAAATGGCAATAAATGGGCTTGGAAAAAGGATGCATTGAGGAAGAAGGTGTAGCACACCCCCTACATAGGCAACCATAAATGAGACAATATGAGCCCTTGTATGTCATGAAAATCATTGACCTATGAAGTATAAAACCCTATCCACCTCATCATCCACTACATAACCTTGAAAGTTCATCCTTGGGAGCATCCCCTACTTGAGGGTTTTGGTCTACCAAATAGGACTTTTATGACACCCCTCCCATACCTAAACTTGGTCAATTGTATAGGGTCTTGGAGCATTTGTTTAATTTGATGAGGTAGCTTTGATCCACATGTTTAGGTGCATTTATTTATAGATGTGTTTTACACTTGTCATTATCTCTTTGACTTGAGATCTTTGGAGGGCGTACGCTTTTGTTTTCTAGGACCTTGCTTGGTGGCCAGTTTTGGAAGAACAAGCCTAGCTTGGGCTTCCATGGGGCAAGAAGCCCACAGGTTGGATTCTATAGGCCCGCACATCGGATCACAAAGACATGCCTTTGGAGGCCTGCATGGCATCATGGAGGACCTAACCTAGCCCCTACCACCTAAATATTTTGCTTGAAGAGGGTAAAACGTCACTTTCTGGAGGTTTGACGTCACAAAGGCGTTAGGGTTTGGTGGTGATAGAGTTTATCATTGACACTTGGCATTAATTGATGAAGAGAGCACGCTGATTTGAGGAATAAGGCCATAGTGCATGAAGAGAGGGCCTTTGGAGGGCAAACTTCCCATCCTCAATCTCAACGACTTGTCACATATGCCAAAACGTTGCCCTAAAGGGGTGACGTCATCTTACTTTTAGGGTTTCCAGTGTGCAAAAGTGAATTTTTATTGAATTATTTAATATTATTTGTGTAAAGGGGCAAGATTAGGGTTGTTGACCCCTATCTTGTGTTTTACCCTAAAATTAAGTGGAAAAACTATGTGCTAGACATTTTGTATAAATAGAGATCATGTGAATCTCTTTTCATAACATAACTCTCCCATTGTGAGAAGTAATTGGCTGAAACTTTTGCTATATTTGGGCATTAAGGTGTTTCTCTCTTGTGCAAATGTTTAATGGTGTTGTGTTTTGGTGAATGGATGAGGAGGAGTGATGTGCACCTCTTGGATGATTGTTCTCTTGATGTTTATGGTGAATTTGCTTGGTGAAACTAGGGTTTGATCTCTCTCTTTTGGAATTGGTAAGGAAAAATATGCATTGATAGGTATTTCTTGCTTTTTCTTGGTTAAGGTTGTTTGAAACCCTAGGAGGATTATGTTGGGTACACCCTCGATTAAGCTTCATCTAATTTGCTAAAGTTTACATGTTATTTTGCAAGGGTTGTTAGGAGGAATACGAGTTTGTATACCCTCTTAGATTTACCCTAAGTTTGATTGGCATACCCTAGGAAGTAAAAGAGCTTACACCCCTAGGTTATTTGTTGATCTAAATATTTATTCTAAGACTCCATTTACCGAATTTTAAAGGCACTAATCTGAATATTTTGCATTGAAGAAATAAAATAGTGCATTGGGAAACACAATTTTTGGTCATTTCAAGTTTAAGCAATTTAGGTTTGGTTCCTTGTGCCCAGAGCACCTATTAGCCACAAGGGCATCCCCTCTAAAGGGGTATTGCTTGATATTGTTATAAAATTTCATCTTCAGCCATTAGGGATGTTGAAACCCTGACATTATTACACTTATAACTTTCTTTTCAACCATCAGAATTAGCTAAGAGTTTTCAACTTTTATCTACTTGGTCTAGCACAACTTTTGGGTGGATTATTTGTGAGTTTTGGTGGTTGATTTTACTACTGTAACAAGAAGTTCACTACAGCCATAAGGCTGCAAAATATTTTTGCAAACACCTTTTATTACAACTGTATTTCATTGCTAAAGTCTAATACTATCTTACTTGGGTTGATCTAGTTGTTTCCAATTTAAGTCTTGCTCTTTCAACTAGACCTTTAGCAACTTATTTTGCAACATTCATTATCATATTTTTTGTTGATATATATTGTTACTAACTACTGCAATTAGGGACAACAACCTTAACTGTTAGAAAAATAGGATCACGGAGCAATAAAATAAAAACAAATGCATAAATAAAACACAGAAGATACAATATACAATAGAGACACAGATATACACGGTTCACCCAGTGTGGGCTACGTCCACCAGAGAAATTGTCAAGTCCTTCCTTTATTATTATCCAACAAATGAAGGGATACAACCTACAACACACATGTTGTAACTTCATCTTCTTTCTCTCACAATATCCTCACTCAGAATACAATAATCGCAATGATACATAGTCGCAATACATTTCCCTCATAAAAGAGGGTTTCCTTCTAGCGAAAAAAAACCCTAACATAACTTCTACCATCAGATATGTGACCTTATAATGAACAATTTAGATTTAATATGAAATTACAACATAAATTTACAAGGCAATTTTTCCTTCGGGGGCCTACTTTCCCCCAGACCCCCCAATCGGGGGGATGGCCCCACGGGACCCCGCAGGAGGGGAAAGCCCCCCCTGCACTCCCCTGCGTGAAGGAGTGTACATTCTTCCAGGGTGTAAAGTCTTCATGAGGTATAAACATGGCTGAAAACAAAGGCCTTTGAATCAGGAAGATAATCAAGCTCCACAACCAACAATCTCCCACGTGGAGACCGATCTCAAAAACTCCATCGTTGTTGTATCTGCTAGACTAAGATCATTCTTCGATATAGAAAATTTCTCATCTTCACCTTCATGTTTTAGAATCAACTGAAACTGAGCAGGAACTCAGTTTCTCCCTAGTTACTCCCTTTGTTAACATGTCTACATGATTTTGGCTAGTGTGTATCTTTTCCAACTTCAAATGTCCATCTTCCAAGACGGATCGTATGAAATGGTACCTCAATTGTATCTGCTTAGTCTTCAAATTGAAGGTTGAGTTCTTTGCAAGATGAATGGCACTCTCATTGTCACAGTACAACCTGCTATTCTCCTGCTTCTTTCCCAATTCATCCATAAACCTTTGTAAACAAATCATTTATTTACTAGCCTCTGTAGTGCCAACATACTCTGCTTATGTTGTTGAAAGTGCAACAACCTTTTGTAGTTTTGAAATCCAACTTATTGTTGTTCCACTTATAGTAAAAACATACCTTGTGGTGCTCCTCCTGCTATCTTTATCACTTGCCATATCTGAATCAACATATCTCTGTAGAACAATGTTTGAACCTCCAAAACATAATGCATGAGTAGCAGTACCTCTCAAATACATGAGAATCCACTTTACTGCCTCCCAATGTTCTTTACCTGGATTGTTCATATACCTGCTCACAACTCCCACTGCAATTTTTCCTATCTTTTGTTATTCTCATACCAAGGATTTTATTTGCAGCACCCAAATCCTTCATTGCAAATGAATTAGCTAATTTCTTCTTGAGCACATTTATATCCTACATATTAGACCTTGCAACAAGCATGGCATCTACATACAATAGCAATATAATATAGCTTCCATTTTCTAACTTTCTAAAATAAACACAGTGATCAAAATGGCATCTACTATAACCTTGTTCTATCCTAAACCTATCAAATTTCAAAGACCACTGCCTTGGAGCTTGCTTTAGGCCATACAAGCTCTTCTTCAACTTTCATACCAAATTTTCCTTCCCTTTGACCTCATACCCATGTGGTTGTTGCATATAAATCTCTTCCTCCAAATCCCCATGGAGAAAAGTTGTTTTTACATCTAATTGTTCAATATGTAAATCTTCTACTGCCACAAGACTTAAAATAATCTTAATTGAGGTCATTTTAATAGCAAGAGAAAATATTTAATCAAAATCTATACCTTTCTTTTGTGCAAACCCCTTTACACCAAGTCTAGCCTTGTATCACTTTTTGCCTCCATCTTCTTCCTTCAACTTGTAAACCCATTTATTTTGTAATGCTCTTTTTCTTGCAGGAAGTTGAACCAAATCCCAAGTCTGGTTATTTACCAGGGAATATATTTCCTCTTTCATTGCTTGCTCCCACTTCTTTTTAGTGTCTACTTGCATTGTCTCTTCATAACATTCTGGTTCACTGTAACCAGTCAACAATAAATAATACAATGAAGGAGAGTATCGTTCAGGGGGTCTACTTAACCTGGTAGATATTCTAACAACACCTGCAGGAGTTTGAGGTACATGTTGCTCATGTTGTTGTACATTTTGATTTTCTGTTACCTTTGGAATTTATCTTTCAATGATCTCATCATGCATTGTGTATTCTGGTTTTTCTTTTTCTTGTTTCTTTCCCTGCAACTGATCTTTGTACATGACCTTCTCATTGAATATGATATCTCTAATCCTGATGATTTTGTGATTTTCATAATCCCATAAGCGATAACCAAAATCATTAACATCGTATCCAATAAAGGTACACTTCTTAGTTTTTGCCTCAAGCTTTGTTCTATTTTTTTTTTTTATCAATATGGACAAATGTTTCAGAATCAAAAGTCTTCAAAAAGGAATAGTTTACCTTTTTACTTGTCCATGCCTCCTCTGGAACTCTACCATTCAAAGATATTGAAGGTCCTATGTTTATTAAGTAAACAATAATATCTATAGCATCTGCCTGGAACTGTAAGGGCAAACCAACATGCAATCTCATACTCCTTGCACGCTCCATGATTGTCTTGTTCATCATTTGAGACACAACATTCTCTTGTGGTGCTCCTGGAACTTCCTTCTCTCTACGCATCCCATGGTATGAAATGTAATCATCAAACTCCTTGCTACAATATTCACCTCCATTGTCTGATTTGAGACACTTTAACCTTTTTCATGTCTCATTCTCAACCAAAGCTTTCCATTTCTTACAAGTATAAAAAACATCAAATTTTTGTCGAGTGCAATAAACTCAATTTTCTCTAGTTGCATCATCAATAAAAGTAGCATAATAACGAGAGCCACCAAGAGATGATACTTGAGTTGGTCCCCATACATATATATGCATAAGCTCTAACCTTTAACTCTTCTTTAATTTTTTGACTCTGAGAAATCTGACTCTCTTATGTTTTCCATAAACACAATGCTCACAGAAATCCAAATCAATTTGTTTAAGATCTGGCAACAAATTTATTTTGTGAAATATCTACATCCCCTTCTCACTCATGTGTCCAAGCCTATGATGCCACAATGTTGTATCCACTCATGTAGAATCTAAAGAGATAGAAGAGTCACTATTACCAATACATAAATAAAATGTACCTACCTTCTCTCCTTTTGCTATCACCAATTATCCTTTGTTGACCTTCCACACCTTATCTGTAAATATGGATATACAAACTTCACTTGCCAACTGCCCTATTGAAATTAGATTTTTCCTTAGATCTTGAACACGTCTTACCTCTTTCAACAACCATTGGTTTCCATTCCTTTACTTTATTTTTACCTTTCCCATTCCAAAAATTTGGACGGTGCATCATCAGCCAAATGAACCTGTCCAAACTGAACTTGAACACAATCTAGAAAATGTTTCATATGGGGTGTGGCATGAAATGAAGCCCTTGAATCTACTACCCAAGACTCATAAATATCAACAAGCATATGTTATCCTCCTCAAGCTTGCGTAAAAATAAAGAGGTACTCGCCATAAATGGTGGGGGAAATTTTGGGAAAGGGATGTGTTTTCGTATTCATATTAATGACAGTAAGCGTCGCTCTTCAACATGACACCCCCTATTCATCATTTGAAGTTGGTTTGGGAAAACCATTTGTCTCTCATTCAACTTGCTACAAGGTCATATCCTGGGTCGTCTCTGAGTCAGTGTCGCCAAGTCCTTGGTCATGTCATTCATATGTTCAAGAGAAGTTCATCCAAACCCTCTATTGAATCGGCCATCTACAGTTGTCCATTCTTACTATGTCGGCCTTCCCTGTGTCTGTTTCAACCTATATTCATACTCTCTTTCATCCTCAAAATCTGTTACTTATTTTGTTTCATTGATGGGGGATACATCAAGGCCCTCCTATGATGAGTCTTGTTCTGTCGACTTCAACTCATTATCCGGAAACAAGACTTAGAAATTACCTGGTATCTTGCAACTTGCAAGCCTCAATGGCAGGTTTCCTCGCTTTCAACAGTGGGTTTTCATTATTGACCCCTGATCGAGAGGTTCCGTCGAGTTTTCGACCTCATCTCATTTATTCACATTCGTCGGATTGTAGTAGTGTACCTTAGGAGTCATTGACATTAATGGTAATTTCCCTCGCACTTGTTAATGGTTTCATCAATGACTGGTAATCAAGTGGTTTCTACCATGTTCGACTTCAACACATGTAATCACATGGCTAGATTCGTACTTTTCAGTGACGAAATTGAAGACCCTGGGTCTTATCTTGTTGATCCAAGCTATGATGGAGTATGTATGATTTGCATCGACACATAGATCCACTTTGTATGTCATGTGGCTATGTCGTCTTAATTTAAGTCTTCTCGCATAGATCCACAGTGTATTCCTGGTGGCTATGTAGTGTTTTGACAGCATGGATCCAAAGTGTATGATTGGTGGCCATGACCTACATTCATGATGTCATCTGTCTGTGATCTGAGTATGGGAATGCCTACCTCAGGACTAGTATTATATTCTGTCGATGCTTGGTTGTTTGCAGGTTTTCAATTAGGTGCGCTCCTGGTTTCTAACACATACACGCAGTTTACAAAGTATTTCGGCTGTCACAGATTCTGGCCTCATACTTTGGGGGGCATTCTGTTACACATGATTTTGTTCACTTGGGTGATGTCTCAACAATGATGTATTCAAGCTCCCAACATGGACATTTTTCCTGAGAAAAGTGGCTCTTGTCTTCTTCCAAAAACATATTTTTAAGATGAGTTCGCAGGCTGCCTATGGTCTAGGGTGCGAGAATCCCTCATTCTCGCAGGCCACCCACACTTAGGATGCAAACTTCTTGCAGTCTGCTCCATACACAGGGTGCGAACCTTTTTTTAAGCTTGGAAAGGAGAAGAGGTCTTGAGGGTTCTATAAGGGAATCTTCTAGAAAATGAGTTGGCATTCGCATGGTTGTCATTCTACTGACTTCTCAGATTTGATGGGATCATTCTCATCCATGTAACCATCTCTCCTTCTTCTATATATTGAAAGGTTTCTCATGGAAAAAGTTAAGCAAGATTGAATGAAGAATTGGTGAAAGAATTGTGTGAAGAATCCTGCTTGGAAAGAAGCTTGAAGGCTCTATTTGGTCTATCAAGAGGAATTGGATCTTCTTCATGAAAGTACAGAGCAAGTGTGTGTATTGGAACCAAGGGTCACTGAAAAGAATCTTACAACATCAAGGCGATCAGGTTGTATCTTCTACTTTCAATTAAATATGATACAATGGCATGTCCCTTTCCCATAAAGTCACTCTTACTTTATTGTGTAATTCCTTGATCATATGCATAGGTTGACATTGAATATACTTTACTGTCTTCACTTTGGTTGGTTTGTGTTGTCTTGGACTTGACTTCACGAGAGCACCGGGGCGAAGCGGGAACAACATAGACCTAAGGAAGCGATATAAAGGTATGTCACTTATTCCTTCCTATTAGTAGATTCAATGATTACAACTTAGGGAAAGAGTCGTGTCCTGTCCTATTTTTCTCTAGATCTAGGTGGATCTAGGGAGATCTGTTAGTGTCCGCACTTACCGATTTTTCCGATAAAAAAATTGGCTACTCCACTGGGGATGCAACCCATTTTTGGTGGTTTTTGGAGGTTTTTCCTTGGCCATTTGCTCTTAACTTACCATTTCTCATTTACATCAATCTCTGAGTCTTGAGGAGACCCTGATAGACTCCCTAGGTCCAGAAGTCCCTTCAATTTTTTTTTCTTTTTTCCAAATTTTGCTTAGTTTCAGGCCTTCTCGCACTACACCCTTCTGTAGCCTGTGAGAACCACCAGAGTATGCACCCTGTTGTTCAGTCCAGTGCAAAATTATCGCACTCTGCTTGTGTCCAACCTGTGAGAATCCTTTATTCTCGCACTGTACACCACTGCCAGCCTGCGAACTCATTTGCAAGTTTTTTTTGGATTATCGTTTTTTGTATCCTCAGATGCCCAGATTTGTATGTGTGTCTGAAAAAAACTTCTCTGGCCAGTGATTGATTGTTTCTTGACTTCGAATTTCGTGAATGATTAGTCTTCAGAAATTGAAAGCTCTTCTTGTTCATTTTTTCTCAATTGTTACCTCTTGACCTGTTCTTAACAAGGATATAATCTCTGGTTTAAAAATCCGAGTGCTTGTTTGGTTGGGAGCCGGTGATCGGTTTAAAAGTTGGGATTAATTGTCTTTTTCAATTGCTCATTACTTGGAAAATTGGGTCCCACATGCATTTGAAGAGACTAGTCTTGTATGTTTGTTATTTTTGTCTTCATTGAAAGATTGGTTTGGGTTTTCTGTTGTATATTGCTTTTTCATCGGTTGCTAGTTTTTCTTGGCTCCACCACTGTTGTTTGGTTTCTAGTGAAAATTAAAAAACATTTTTTCTTTTGACAATATTGGCATTCAATTGTTGAAATAGAACGAATAAAGGATTGGCATTGTTCATGATTAATTGATGTTGCATTTCAAAGAAGATCATATATCGTAGTTCAAGTTGTTCCAGAAAACTCCTCTTTCCCTCCTGTAAATAGGATTCATCAAACAAAAAATTTATATCATTCATTCCTATCTATGCATTGTTGGGTCAGAGTCTCACACAATATCGGTTTCATTCTCGTCTACTTTGAGTAACAACAACCTTTAATAATACTACACAATTTTCAAATTTAAATAGTAACTCTTTTCTAGGACTCTTTTACACCAACATTAGCTAGGCTAGAGTTTAGAATAGGCGGTGAGATACACTCTCCAAAGCTCAAAACACACAAATAGCATCTTGTGGTAAGGAGTGTCAAACTCCATCTGCAACATTTTTCTCCTGGGAAGCCCTTCTCACACAAGGGTCAAACCCGAGGTTGCATTGAGATTGACAGAGTTACTCACCCTGCTTTGTTGATATCGGTGTAGAGATTGCACGTATTACGAGGGTCACTTGAAGGTATACCCACAATGATGAGTCAAAGCCTCCCAAGCTGATTTTGGGCTAGATACCCTGACCTTGCGTGTGGATCGGACTATTGACTATTCCCCCAGGCTTTATTGTTGTTGGTGGTAACCTTAGTGGCCTATCTTCTTAGGGTCTTACATAAGGTGACTGTGAAGGGGCAAGTCTTCACAGTACCTGGAATCGACGTTGGCCAAACTCACTCGCGCTCCTTGGCGGGTATACCCACGATTATGTGTGGGAGCTTGCACCAGGGTGTAAGTCCGTTCAGTAGGTCGTCGACGTAACTTTTCCACCCTAGCCCAGCCCCTTCTTGTCTCGTCGTTGCAACGTTGGATTTCATCACCAACTAGTGACTTCGGAATTAGAAGGTCTTGTTTGCTTGGTTTTGCTTCCTAGATTTTTACTAGTGCGTGTTGTTTGTTTACCCAAGTTGACCATAGAATTTCCCCTGTAAGTTTCTATCTCATTCACAATTGACCCTCCACGTCGGTCACGTAGAATGAAAGGCTTACCCCCAAAAAATCTGGAAGGTTCTCAACCCTTGCCTACCAACTCACCAGAGGGCTCTCCTCAGCAAAATGAAGTCCAAGACGTTGCCACTCCACAAGTGGAAAGAACGAATTCTCTAGAACGGTTCTGAGTTACCAATTCTCGAGAGGACTTTCAACTTCATCCCGACTCCGAGAGATGCATTGTGCGAGTGAATTCTTCCAAAGACTTAGTTGTTCATTCTTCTGGATCACCCACTGGATATTTCCTAGGACCTGAGGGTCGAGATCCTTTTTGGACTACTGGCATTTTTAGACGGGATCTCTTTGGCACAGGAGCAGGCGTTGATATCACTGTCTCACCTGAGCTACCCGAAACATCTGATCCAGATGCAGTACCTTTTACTACTGCTTATTATTTTCCTGGTACAAAAGCTCCACAAGCTGACCACATCTTGACTCTCCCTTTACAACTGGTCCATTACACAGATACTACGAGTCCTCACACCAGGATTACCACGGCTAGCCAAGCCCCCATTGGCACACCGCTTTCGCCCAGAGTCACCCCGACACTTCCACATAGATACCATGGGTTGAATGCCTCTATTCCTGCTCCTATGCAAATCTCATTCGAGACTCCTGGCAGTTCCACTCCTTCTGGGCACCATCCTCCTGGTTTCATTCTGACACTTTATCCGCCCCCTTTCAGAGGACCTCTTCCTTCCTCTATCGGAGGCACTGATCCTAGTGGCACCATTCCGTCGTTCACACCAAATTACCATATTCTTGTTGGTGGAAAATTTCACCAAGGAGGCCCAACTCAACCCCCCCTTGCAAGACAAATCCCAATTGGGACACAACCTCCGATTGGAGGGAAACCCCCACCGACCCCACCCTATGGAAAAAACATACCTCCATCCTTGGACCAGTATTAGAATCATTTTATACAACATAATCCTTACCCGACTGGGGGGAAACAACCTCCAGCTAGCTCCATCATACCCCCTAGTACAGGCCAACCCTATCCAGGTACGTCTAATCTTATTTGGGCCTTGATTGCTCCACCCCACACCCTCGTTCAAGGGTACAACCCTATGAGTTACTTGCCTCCACACCAATATCCAAATCTACCGGGATCCTTGCATTATATGCAGACTTCTTATGGTCCCACTGGTTTGCCGATGAGACTCCCTCCCCAAAGTCACCAGTACCCGCATGTGAATAGACAGTTACCTTTATTAGCCACCCTGGACCTTCCGGATCTGTCGAGGATTTTAAATGATCCGATCCGTCACTCTCCCCAATGGCCTACCATGCTGGCCAAACTAACATCCAACATCCCTAAATTCGATGGCAAATCGGGAGAGGACCCGAACAATCATCTAATGACTTTTCACCTTTGGTGCTCATTCAACTCCTTGATGGATGACTCTATTCGTTTACACCTTTTTCAGCGAACCCTCACGGGTTTCGCCGCGAAGTGGTATATAGAATTACCACAAGGTTTCTTCATCGACTTCAACACCCTTGCTATGGCTTTCCTCACCCACTACCAGTTACTGATCCGCTATGAAACAGGGACCAAGATTTTGAGTTCTTTCAAACAAACCAAAGCCACTCATATCTTCGATCACATTCATAAGTGGCGACGGAGACGACGTCTCATCAAACTCGAACTTCCTGATCAGTTGCTGGCAGAGTGGTTCACGAAATCATTTGTGAATGACATCAGTCGTGACATCGCCATGGGTGGAGTTGTCACGGAAGAATAGGCCATTAGTCGTGCTCAATACCTTGACCTCGTTTACTCACAAACGAATACTCTTTACGACTTACTCCTTGATGTGCCTTGTCCTTCTACTTCCACCACTTCAACTACTCTTGCTGCTTCTCATGCAACCGATGTGTGATTGACACTTTCCATGCCCAACCACATTCCGTCCAAACCTTTAGCAACAACCCCAAACCCATTTCTTCTAATGTTCAAAATGCTTCGTCTCCTACCCCTCCCACCGGCAAAACTTATGAGGTAAATGTTGTTCAATCTACCCCCGCCGGTAAAAACAAATCCAGAAAGGGAAAGGGTAAGAATAAGGAGGACAAAAATAATTCGCAAGCAGAGAGAACCAAAACTCCACCTGTTGACGATAGGGATAAGCGCAAACCCCGATACCCTTGTCTTATCTGTGGTGATGATCACTACACTAAGGATTGGCCACGATGAGCCGAGGTTACTAAGTTCCTTCAAGGGACCACAAAACCAACCACTCCGGTCGTATTGTCACAACCCTTCCCTTCTCAACAACGGGCCCAATTTGTCATTCATGACCAACCTTCACCCTCCAATACATCCTATGTCTTAATGTGTACAGGTGATTCAAAGCAGAATGACATCACACTTACCACTCGAGCCAAAGATTATTCTTCCTCCAAAGAGAAGGTTGATATGATACCTCCCTCGTTGGTCCAACCATCTCCCATGACTCCACCTACCAATGGTCCTCTTCATCTCGAAGGACCAAGCCTCAACACAGTTCTTCGCCCTCCTCCAAAGGGGGTCGTTTTGAAATTGGCTTTCAATCCTCATGCCTGTGTTACCCAAAACTACAGTATTGTTGAAGATCTGGCCCAAGCACGATCTGCAATGTTAGCCCTAGAAGTGTCCTTAAAGACTCCTCGGTGTGGGTCTTCTTAAAGACTCCTCATTAAGGGGTACCTTCCCCATCCATCCACCCGATGTTCCACATTCGTTAGTCACCTTGATCAACATGATCTCCACCTCTATTCATGGAACTCCTGTGTCTCACGACTCATAGATGGTACCCAACATCGACGATCATCTTCGTTACGGCGATGAAATGCCTTTGAGTCCGGTCAAATCCGCCTATCAGGCCATTCAATCGGCAACCCCTTCTACCCCCTCTCTTTGTGATCTATCTCCAGATCCTTTCCGCATCATTTTTCCCATGGATGAGATGATTATGTCTATTATGGAAGACACCCCCTAGGACGATGGACACCATCATTCCATTCTCTTCCTAGAACAACACACCATCAAGAGCTACCAACGGATCTCGACCCCATCGACCGTTGTCGTCATTTCTACCATTCTCGAGGTTACACATGATGTATTTCACAAAGGGAACTTAAGTAATATCTCACCCACCATTCCCCTCGACATATCCATAAAACCTGGAATTGTCGAAAATGTGCATATCGAAGCTTCGTGTTCCCCTGACGAAATTGTCACCTACAAGTCACTTTTCAAAGAATTTTGTAACGTCTTTGCCTGAAGCTATGAATAAATGTCGGGTATTGACCCCGACATTGTCATACATGAAATTAAAACATACCCAAATGCTAAAATCGTCTGGCAATGCCTTCATACGGACCACCCACGTAAAGCGGCCGCTATCAAGCTTGAAGTCGAGAAACTTCTCAAATCCAGCTTTATTTACTCGATGGCTCTCATTGACTGGGTTTCCAATTTTGTCCCGATCGACAAGAAACAAGGCACAATCCGCGTGTGCATTGATTATAGGGATATTAACAAAGCCTGTCCTAAAGACAACTTTCCTACCCCCTTCGTCGACCAGATCGTCGACGATTGTGCCGACAGTGAAATCTTCTCTCTGATGGATGGTTTCTCTGGATATAATCAAATCAATATCGTTCCCGCGGACCAACACAAAACCGCTTTTATTTGTCCTTGGGCACTTTTGCCTATCGAAAACTTCCTTTCGGTTTAAAAAACGTTGGTGCAACTTTTCGGCGCGCTATGTCTTATGCCTTCCATGATATCAAGCACATCATACAGCCATATCTAGATGACTTACTCACACATTTCATGCGCCGTGTAGATCATCCAATGCACCTCTGAGCCATTTTCCTTCGATGTCGGTTTTACCGTATACGCTTGAATCCTCACAAATGAGTCTTCTGCGTGGAATCCAACCGACTTCTAGGCTTTATTGTTTCACGTCAAGGGATCAGGGTGGATCCTTTGAAGGTCGAGGTGATTCTCAATCTCCCTCCTCCTTCCTCACTTCGCCAGTTACAAAGTTTGCCAGGGAAGGCAAACTTTCTTCGTTGTTTTATCCCGAACTATGTTGAGCTAACTCTTGGATTTACGCGACTGCTCAAGAAAGGGTCTGAGTTCATTTGGGATATCAGTGCCGATAAAGCTTTCGAAGCTTTGAAACTGTCTCTGACACATACCCCACTTCTCTTCCCACCTGATTACAGTCGCGATTATTTCCTCCACCTTGCAGCCTCGGACTACACCATCGCTATGGTTCTCCTCCAGGAGGATGATTCTCATGACGAACATGTCATCTATTACTTGAGTCGAAGTCTTACGCCTACCGAAACCAATTATTTGCATGTTGAAAAACTGGCCTTGGCAGTCGTCCAAGCAGTTCAACGTTTCCAACACTATATCCTCTCTCGCAAGACTACTGTAATTTCTAACTGCAACCCTATGCAGCACATTCTCACACGTCAACTGCTAGGGGGAATCGTGATACTCCAGGAGTTTGACTTAGAATTCGGACGCGCTAAGTCCAAGAAATCCATAGTGTTTGTCGAGTTGATATGTGACTTTCCCTATTCTGAGACGAAAAATGTAGCAGTCGATTCATTACCTGATGAATCCCTTTTCCTGATTAGTTTCGACGATCTTTGGTATGGAGATATCATCACATATCTCCAAAACCAGACTTTCCAACCCAATTTGTCTAGTACTAATCATCGTCGAATACGCTACCAAGCCCGTCGGTATATTATCCTCGGTGATACTCTCTATCGTCGTGGTATTGACTCATTTTTTCAACGCTGCCTCACATTTGACGAAACCGAGAAATCCCTAAATAACTGCCATTCTGGAGCCTGTGGTGGTCATATGTCTGGGTATGCTACAGCCCAAAAGATCTTATGAGCAGGGTATTTTTGGCCTTCCTTATCTAACGATTGTATAATTTTCGTCCAAAAATGCCACGCTTGTCATACCTACAACCATAAAATATGGTCACATCCTGCTCCTCTACACCCTGTGGTCTCTGATCGTCCTTTTGCGAAATGGGGTATCAATTTCATGACATGTCACCCTCACTCGGTCGGGGGGCATGGATAGATTATTGTAGCCGTAGATTATTTTACGAAATGGGCCGAGGCGATGCCGACATTTGACAACATCGAAAAAACCGCAACATTATTCATATTCAATCACATCATAGCTCGTTTTGGTGTTCCTCAGGATATCGTCACTGATCACGGTAGCCACTTTAGAAACTTCATGATGTCCGAACTCACTGAAAAGTTGGGTCTTCACCATGAAAACTCAATACCCTATTACCCACAAGCCAACGACCAAGTCGAAGCAATTAACAAAGTCATCATTACCATGCTTCGACGCATGATAGGGATTCACAAAATGAGTTGGCACACGATGTTGTTTTCAGCATTGTGGGCTTACCGGACATCCGTTAAGTCTGCTATCGGGTTTACACCATCCCGGTTAGTCTATGGTCTAGAAGCCATCCTGCCAATTGAATGTGAGATACCCTCCCTAAAACTAGCCGTCGAACTCCTCCTAAACACTTCTACCGAAGAAGAACGTCTGTTGTATCTCATGCGATTAGACGAAACTCGTCGTGACGCCACCCTAGTCATAGAAGCCCAGAAGAAACACGTCAAAGCCCAATACGACAAACATGTCAAGCCTTGCATTTTCTCAGAAGGTGATCTGGTTCTCCTTTACGAACAAGATCGGGATATGCTAGGAGAAGGAAAATTCGAAGCTATGTGGTGAGGTCCTTATATCGTTAGACCAGTTTTGGAGAAAGGAGCTTACGAGTTAATGGACTACGACAATATCCCTTTGAGTGAACCCATAAATGGGTTGTACTTAAAGAAGTACTATGCCTAAGATCACCTGTGCATGAGTACATGTATTTTATTGTATCATACTTCTTGTGTGTTACTGTAGTATGCTTTTTCATTATCCGGTCTCTACCCTCGACCGCTTATGTTACATTGTGTTTGGTTTCCAGATGTCGGAGTCTTCGCTACCCCACATTGGCTTCACTGATGGAGCTAGTCGTAGTACTCAAAACCTTGCTTCTGTTGCTTAGGCAATTTACGCCCCTACAAACGAACTTATCACTCTACGAGGTGTGTGTCTCAGCCGTGCAACCAACAATATTACAGAGTATAGTGCCGTCATCGAATTGTTGATTGATGTTATTTCGCTCGGTATCCGCCACTTGGTTATACAACTCGATTCACAGCTAGTAGTACTACAACTAAGTAATGTCTATGTTATTCAAAGTCCTACTTTATTACAGGTATATTTACGAATTCGCCTCTTGGAACATTATTTTGATTATATTGAGTATTAGCACATTCCTAGATCTCTAAATACATTAACTGATGCATTAGCTAACTATGTATTAGACAGACATTTGGGCCATTTATAAATCAATCACATCACATGTATAACACAACACAAGATAAGCCGGTAGAAGCCGTATATATGTATATAACGATCAAAAGTTTTTACAAAAAGTTTATGTCCAAGGACCAAAATATCAAAATGTGAAGCTTATATCTTCTACAAAATAGCATCATGGGTGACGCTCACGATAACACACAACTGCCCAGGCCACCCTATGAAGCAGTCGACTAATAGACTCTGACACGCCCATAGTGTGGCGTTGATAACGCCTAGGGTTCTCCCCAATAGCCATATTTGGGATATCAGTGGTCAACCCCTCTAAGTTCTGCTCCATTGCCTCGTAGTCTTCGACATCCCATCGTGCCATTGGAGTCGCCTCTCCTCGCCGCTGAATAGGAGATGTTCCTGGAGGTCGATGTGGCCCCACATTTGTGTCATCAAAAAGAGATCTTTTGATTAGTTCTTGGACAAACATAAAAACATTTTATATGATAAAACTTGCAAAAACAATTAAAAAGAACAAAATGTGTATTTCTTACCTAAATCACCCCACTGAGCATCCTCAGGTAGGGCCAAATCCAGATCCCCTCGGAAATCCAAACCCGCATATGCGTAGTCATCAACCATCAACATTTGTGGCCGCAACCAGTCGAAGAATGAATCATTGTACTTGATGATAGGCCCAGCTACGTGTCGGGCCATGAGGTTGCACCGCCTCAGCATCCTTGGATCCTTTTGGGCCGGTAAACCCCAATCAACCTGTAATCTCAGCAATGGGGCCCTCTCGAGGAAGAAGAACACCAAAAGTGATTCGTACCCAAACTGCTTCAAGTTGCCCCTCCTGCACTTTGTCAATTGCCTCTTCACACTGCGGAGAACGACATCTTACCAGTTGAAGACTCGTGGCTCTGTGCACTCTATGGTGTATTGGAAGTATCTCTGAAGAGCCATGTGTGGATCCGCGCTCCCGTCCATGCGTGCTATAGTGAAAAAAATGGTTCACAGGGTTAAGTCTTGGACTCCCCAAATAACAACCTTGCCTTTGCTTCTTTCTGCCTCAAGAACACAGTATTGGCGACAATACTCACTCATAGGGAGTCTGACACCTCGGCTACCGGTCAAGCTAGCGTGCTACCCACGCCGTGATAACCCTCTTAAAAAGTAGATATCCTCGATATCTAGATTCAATGTGTGGACTCCCACGTGAAACAACTGTTGGTCCACGTCCCACATATGAACCAAGTACTCCAACAATCTGAGTTGGTCCCTCATGCCCGAAATCCTGAAGAATTTCAAGAGCCCACAGTCTCGGAGGGCAGCGACGGTACCCGGGTCATTCCCGGCAATGGCACCCTCCTCCTCATGTTCTCTTTCTCGCCACTACAGCATCATAATGGTCAAATACCTGCACAAGAACCATAAGAGAAGGGTCAACAACTTATTTCAAACCTTGGCATATTTTTTATTAAGCAAAAATCACATTTAAATTTCATTTTTCGGCTCCCATAGGTGCCCCTTTAGCACAGTGCGAGATTCTCGCAGGTGCCCTTAAGGCCGCCTACGAGAATCCTAGATTCTTGCAGGTCCCGCATGGCCAGCCTGCGAAAATACTCGGGCGCAAATTATGGCCATAAAATGGACTTAAAACCCTGAAAATTGTCAATGAAAACTAAAAATAAACCATGGAAAAAGTAGAAGATCAAGAGCTTACCTCGTTGGCGGAGACGGTTCGCCAAATGGTCGCTTGTGCCTCCCGCGATCGTGCAACGAAATTTGGGGGAAAATGAGGTGCATTGGGCAAAGTTTTTGGCAAAATCACAATGAAAATGGTAAAAGCCCTTTTTACCCATATTTATTCACTTTTTCCCATTTTTGTTGATTTTTATATTGTTTGTCTATAAAACCTAATACCTAAGAGCCCGATGAGTGTGACTTTTTGCAGGTATGGCAACTTCGAAGTCCGCGCGAAGGAGTACGGATGTTTTTTTCTTTTTGTCACATATATGACTGCTTTTTATGGTTCTTAGAAAAACCTCGAGCTCAGTCTTCGTTCGTTCTCGCGCTCGAAAATACATGAGAACGTAACCGAGTATATTTTTCCCGTCTTTTCGTACTCGTCATGGTAACATGAAAACGACGAACGCAAAGTAGTATCCTTTAAGCTCTTTTCACGCTCCATTAAAACGAAAATATGGTCGAGCGACCTTGTTCTATTCACGCTCGTAAAAGTATCTGAACAAAACGTTCGATGGGCGATCGTTTATCACTTTTTTCAGTCCCGTCGAACTATTTTACGAAAAATGAACTGAGAGAGTTCTCGTTAAGTGTTTTTCATACTCTCAAAACATGAAAAACCCTCGAGTTTTCTATCTTTGGACTTGTTAAATAAACATCAAAAGACCCGTAATGGGACCGAGCCACTCCTTCCTAGGGTTCGTTAAACATACTTTGAGGGACTCGTCCGAAGGATGAGCTTATATCAACAAGCATATGTTATCCTCCTCAAGCTTGCATAAAAATAAAGAGGTACTCTCCAGAAATGGTGGGGGAAATTTTGGGAAAGGGATGTGTTTTCGTATTCATATTAATGGCAGTAAGCGTCGCTCTTGAACATGACACCCCTTGGGAAATCCATTTGTCTCTCATTCGACTTGCTACAAGGTCATATCCTGGGTCATCTCTGAGTCAGTGCCGCTAAGTCCTTGGTCGTGTCATTCATATGTTCAAGAGAAGTTCATCCAAACCCTCTATTGAGTCGGCCATCTGCAGTTGTCCATTCTTACTATGTCTGCCTTCCCTGTGTCCGTTTCAACCTATATTCATACTCTGTTTCATCCTCAAAATCTGTTACTTATTTCGTGTCATTGATGGGGGATACATCAAGGCCCTCTTGTGACGAGTCTTGTTCTGTCGACTTCAACTCATTATCCGGAAACAAGACTTACAAATTACCTGGTACCTTGGAACTTGCATGCCTTAATGGCAGGTTTCCTCGCTTTCGATAGTGGGTTTTCATTATTGACCCCTGATCGGGTGGTTCCGTCAAGTGTTTGACCTCGGCTCGTTTATTCACATTCATCGGATTGTACTAGTGTACCTTAGGAGTCATTGACATTAATGGTGATTTCCCTCACACTTGTTAACGGTTTCATCAATGACAGGTAATCAAGTGGTTTCTACCATGTTCGACTTCAACACATGTAATCGCATGGCTAGATTCGTACTTTTTGGTGACGGGATTGAAGACCCTGGGTCTCATCTTGTTGATCCAGGCTGCGATGGAGTATGTATGATTTGCATCGGCACATAGATCCACTTTTTATGTCATGTGGCTATGTCGTCGTAATTTAAGTCTTCTCGCATAGATCCACAGTGTATTCTTGGTGGCTATGCAGTGTTTTGACAGCATGAATCCACAGTGTATGATTGGTGGCCATGACCTACATTCATGATGTCATCTGTCTGTGATCTGAGTATGGGAATGCCTACCTCATAATTGGTATTATATTATGTCGATGCTTGGTTGTTTACAGGTTTATGATTAGGTGCGCTCTTGGTTTCTGACACACACACGCAGTTTACAAAGTATTTCGGCTGTCACAGATTCCTGCCTCATACTTTGGGGGGCATTCTGTTACACATGATTTTGGTCACTTGGGTGATGTCTCAACAGTGATGTATTCAGGCTCCCAACATGGACTTTTTGCTTGAGAAAATTGGCTCTTGTCTTCTTCCAAAAACATATTTTTAAGATGAGTTCGCAGGCTGCCTATGGTCTAGGGTGCGAGAATCCCTCATTCTCACAGGTCACCCACACTTAGGATGTGAACTTCTTGCAGTCTGCTCCATACACAGGGTGCGAACCTGTTTTTAAGCTTGGAAAGGAGAAGAGGTCTCGAGGGTTCTAGAAGGGAATCTTCTAGAAAATGAGTTGGCATTCACATAGTTGTCATTCTACTGACTTCTCAGATTTGATGGGATGATCCTCATCCATGTAACCATCTCTCCTTCTCCTATATATTGAAAGGTTTCTCATGGAAAAGGTTAAGCAAGATTGAATGAAGAATTGGTGAAAGAATTATGTGAAGAACCCTACTTGGACAGAAGCTTGAAGGCTCTATTTGGTCTATCAAGAGGAATTGGATCTTCTTCATGCAAGTACAGAGCAAGTGTGTGTATTGGAACCAAGGGTCATTGAAAGGAAGCTTGCAACATCAAGGCGATCAGGTTGTATCTTCTACTTTCAATTAAATATGATACAATGGCATGTCCCTTTCCCATAAAGTCACTCTTACTTTATTGTGTAATTCCTTGATCATATGCCTAGGTTGACATTGAATCTACTTTACTATCTTCACTTTGGTTGGTTTGTGTTGTCTTGGACTTGACTTCATGAGAGCACCGGGGCGAAGCAGGAACAACAGAGACCTAAGGAAGCGATATAAAGGTATGTCACTTATTCCTTCCTATTAGTAGATTCAATGATTACAACTTAGGGAAAGAGTCGTGTCCTGTCATGTTTTGTTCTAGATCCAGGTGGATCTAGGGAGATATGTTAGTGTCCACACCTATTGATTTGTCCGATAACAATGGGTCATTTGAGTGTTGTGGAAAGAAATAAATGTGCTCTCAGACATCAGTTTTCCATACATCAGAGAGATTTCATGGGTTGGAAACCAAAGCCTCAACAAGAGGCAAAGGCCCCTGATACTTTGAAACCAGTTGGGATGGTTGACACAGAATCTTG
Source organism: Picea engelmannii (assembly GCA_009831015.1). NCBI lineage: Eukaryota > Viridiplantae > Streptophyta > Pinopsida > Pinales > Pinaceae > Picea > Picea engelmannii. The sequence continues at coordinate 286,281 of ML794630.1, forward strand.
GTGTCTTCCATGCCAAGAGCCTCACAGAGAAGATGAGTTTTCCTGACAAGATGCAGATTCTTTTGACAATATGAATTCCATAGATATTGTCTGCACTTTCTAGGAGGAACAAGTCACACATGACCAAATCAACGTAGCCAGAAGATGGGGGGAAAGAGAAGGGAGACTCTGAGCCTTAAATCAGTTGACAGAGAATGAAAAGAAGGAGTTAAGAAAGAGGGAATATCTTACCTACGCTAGAAGAAACAAAGATTCATCCCCTGCATCACAACGTGCCACTCCTCCTCCATCTATAGAGAAGGTGGTACCACCACCTCCACCTCCGGTACATGAGTTGGTTCCTAATCCAACTCCCGCAGATGATATTTAGTTGAATATAGATGTTGCAACCATGTTTGGAAAGCTAAATATGATGGTCTCGATGACAAAGATTTGCAAGATACCTTCTGTAAGGAGGGAATTATTGAAGTTATTACAGGTACAGACCAAGAAGGAAGACTCTCCTGTCATTTTGAACACTATCTATCTCGATCGACAAAAGGAAAAAAGTCCTCCCTTTTATCTTTCATTAGGCATGAATGGCCTTTGCTTGAACAATTGTATGCTTGATTATGGGGCCTCTATGAATGTCATGTCATTGAATTTGATGGAACAAATTGGTTTGAATACAACCCGACCATGTGGAAATATGTGTGGCATTGATTGTAAGAGGGTCAAGGTTTATGGGTTATGTGAGGACGTTGAGGCATTTTTGATTGATTTTACACATATCAGCCTCCTCATGAACATAGTAGCGATCAATGTTCTGGATGCTTGGTGGATGCTCTTATCGAAGAGTTTGTATGTTTCCCTTGGGGTTTTCCTTAGCATGGACCTTACCCATGCACACATTCCCATGGGATATGGCACTTTCGATATATTATACAGTCGAGAGAGAGATGACAAGGATGTGACCAATCCCAACGGTCCTGACTACACAAGGATGAGTTTGATGAAGTCCCAGACACCATTGGATACAATCCACAGGACTTGCCCTTTATGCAGGAAGAATCCATAGACATGCTCCTCCCAAGCACAAATGAATACAAAAAGAAACTTGCAAAGTTCCAAGGGAAAGAGTGAAGGTCTATCCAAATTATGAAGAAAGAAGATGAAGAACGCGAAGAAACTATCAAAAGGATGGTCAACACAGAGCCTCCCTCCTATCCATACATTGAGAATATACCTTACATCAATTTCAACAAAGGAAGTCTTGCACTGATGTGGGACAAGAAAAAGGGCAAGCCCAAGTATGACTAGAGAGATGACAGTTCATGGCTTGCCTCTTACATCGTCAAGAAGAAGTCCGACAAATAAAAGTACTATTTGATAGCCTTGGATGGGAGAAAGAGGACATTACCAATGGATGGGTCTCTTCTCCGACCTTATGTTTAGGTCACTTGACTTCTTCAGGGCCCAGGGCCCAGGTAATTAGGTAGGTCATCTTGCTTTCCCTGCATTTGCATCTTGATTGCTCATATTAGTTTAGATGCATTTCATATTTCATTTTGCTCTACTTGCATATTGATTTCATGCTTAGTTCATATTTTTTTTTTTAAAAGTGCTAAAATTTTATTTTTCTAGATTAGTTTCCATCTAGATTTTGATGTATATGGATGAAAGGGTGATAGAAATTACACCCTAGATTTTATGGTTTCTTGTTTCAGTGTAGGCACAGGTCTACCAGAAGATGTTGTGGTTCTCATGCACTCTATGACGAGTAGATTTCCCCAAGTAGGAGCCAGATGTTATCCCCATTTTGTGGGATAACTAAGGAGATGATGTCTCGAGGCCCTCAGGTTACAGATATGGAGTGCCAAGAGACCACATGACTAGTAGTGTCCACTTGCACATGTGAAAGCTCGCTCTATCACCACATTCTGATCCATTATCTGCGCATCCACCACACCAACTAGCTTCTAGAAGGTAGAAAGGTATTGCTCCATACGATACAAGTCAAGTATTGTGGCAGGTAATCACCCTAATATTTGAGGCATTTAAAAATATTGTATTTAAGATACTTTTGATTATAGAACGTTTGCTTGGACATTATGCTTTTGACCCTGTTTCAACTTGGTGAGTGTCATAGGTTTCCTAGTAAGTGGCCAACCTTTGGGCAAGGTTTGTATCTAGGGGTCCCTTGAGGGGTTGTCGCACCATTCTCGACCATACTTACCACTTTCCTCTCATTGCATTCCCATCATATTTCCCCCTTCTAGACTCTTTGACTCCAGTGACCCAAGAAGAGCATGTACCTCATTTCATGGGAAGAAGGGGTTGAAGGCCCAGGGGGATGGTTGTTGGTCAAAGATAAGAGCCTAAAATAAACCTTCTAGATGCTCGCCCAATCAGGGGTTGAGAACGATGAACTGCTTCTCTTAAAATAATTAAAGACCTGCACAGTATCAAACACATAATAAATATCCCGCTTGAATACAAGACTAACACAAGTGTGTTACAACGCTTTATATGGTTACCCCTATGGCACTTTGTGGACCTCTTTGTTCAAGTGACACTCTGTTACTGCCCCCCAATCTAATCGATTCACTATTGGGAGTGCACACATGTTTGGATCATTGATTAATTAATAAATGGCAATAAATGGACTTGGAAAAAGGTTGCATTGAGGAAGAAGGTGCAACACACCCCCTACAAAGGCACCCATAAATGAGACAATATGAGCCCTTGTATGTCATGAAATTCATTGACCTATGAAGTCTAAACCCCTATCCACCTCATCATCCACTACATAACCTTTAAAGGCCATCCTTGGGAGCATCCCCTACTTGAGGGTTTTGGTCTACCCAATAGGACTTTTATGACACCCCTCCCATACCTAAACTTGGTTAACTGTATAGGGTCTTGGAGCATTTGTTTAATTTGATGAGGCAGTTTTGATGCACATGTTTAGGTGCCTTTATTATTAGATGTGGTTTACACTTGCCATGATATCTTTGACTTGAGATCTTTGGAGGGCATACCCTTTTGTTTTGCAGGACCTTGCTTGGTGGCCCATTTAGCAAGAACAAGCCTACCTTAGGCTTCCATGGGGAAAGAATCCCACAGGTTGGATGTTATAGGCCCACACACCAGATCATGGAGACATGCATATGGAGGCTTGCATGGAATCATGGACAACCTAACCTATCCCCTAACACCTAAACATTTTGCTTGAAGAGGGCAAAATGTCACTTTCTCGAGGTTTGACGTCACAAAGGAGTTAGGGTTTGGTGGTGATAGAGTTGTTCATTGACACTTGGCATCAATTGATGAAGAGAGCATGTTGACTTGAGGCATAAGGCCATAGTGCATGAAGAGAGGGCCTTTGGAGGCCAAACATTCCATCCCCAACCTCAACGACTTGTCACATAAGACAAAACGTTGCCCTAAAGGGGTGACGTCATCTTACTTTTAGGGTTTCTAATGTGAAAAAGTGAATTTTAAATGAATTATTTAATATTATTTGTGTAAAGGGAACCTCTCTCCACTAAATCAAGGTGTCAATCATCATCAAAGTGCCAAGTGTCACTTCACCACCACGTCCTAGCCCATGTGCGACGTCGAGCTCCAAGAAGGTGTTGTTTTACCTATTCCAAGTAAATTGTTTGACATGTAGGGGCTAGGAAAGATCCTCCGAGGTATCCTCTAGGCCTCCAAAGGCATGTCTCTGTGATCCAACATGTGGGCCCTTGGCATCCAACCTGTGGGCTTCAAGCCCCATGGAAGCCCAAACTAGGCTTGTTCTTTCAAAATTGTCCACCAACTGCATCCTGCAAAGACAAATGGATACGCCCTCCAAGGATCTCAAGTCAAAGCGTCATGATGAGTAAATCAAATCAATAAAAGATCCATCTAATCAAGTACATCCATACCACCTCATCAAAAAAAACTAACGCTCAAATACCCTATGCAATTTGCCAAGTTTAGGTATTGGGGGGTTCACAAAACGACCTATTGGGTGAATCGTACCTCAAGTCTAGGGGTGTTTCCCAAGGGGACCTCCTTCTAAGTAACATGGATGAGGGGAAGACTTTTGGGCATGGGGTTTGGGACATACAAAGGGTTGTAGTGTCTCAATTATGGGTTCCTTTGTAGAGGGTGTGTTGCACCTTCGTTTTCAATGCAACCTTTTTCCAAGCCAATTTGTTGCCTTTTATTCTTTTAGGATGTTTTCAAGTTGAAGCCAAGGTGGGGCTTCTACCTAAGCATGAAAAAATGTGCTCACCTTGACTCTACCCTAGTCACATCATGCTTCCCCAAGTTTGAAACATGTGTGGGGCTTCTACCTAAGCAATAAAAACACTGCCCACA
>ML794630.1:290680-323457 GCA_009831015.1 Picea engelmannii
AGTTTATTGCTTTTAGACTATTACATAGGCCTTATTCATTAAACATGGCCTCAATACATATAAATGCCTAGTCATATATCTATTATTATTGTCATCGGGTACCTCCCTAGGTACCCCGTATTGCTCCCCTAGGTATACTACAACTCCATTGTTCATCTCTATCCTAATACCCCAAGCAAACTTGATATTCTAATTTTCTTTGGAGTAAAAAAAGACCCCCACCACACTTGTCTCCCCAATGAAGATCTTAAAACTTGTGATACTAGTGTAATAAAACATAAAATTCCATTAAAGGAAGGAGTAAATTCTTTTAGGCAAAAGCCTAGACTTGTTAATCCTTTGCTTTTACCTTTGAATAAGAAAGAGCTGAAAAAGTTGCTTGATGCCCATCTTATTCCTCCATTGAAATATTCAACTTGGGTTTCTAGTTTGGTTCATGTGAGGAAGAAGAATTGGGAAATTTGGTTGTGGCTAGATTTCAAGAATTTGAATAGAGCTTATCTTAAAGATAATTATCCATTACCCAAGATGAACCATATGTTTTAGAAAGTGGTTAGAGCAAACATGATTTAAATGATGGATGATTTCTCTAAATATAACCAAGGTTAGATATTCCCAGAGGAGGAAGAAGAAGCACTCTAGTGCAAAGAATAAAGATTTAGAAAAGAATGCAGATTCACAGAGACAAGCAATATTGACATTGATATCCTCATTTTGTGGATAACTAAGGAGATTATGTCTCGAGGCCCTCGGGTTGCAGATATGGAGAGTCAAGAGACTACATGACCAAAAATATCTTTTTGCATGTATGGAGACCCTTCTCACCACCACAAAGGTCGCAGATTTTTAGATGACATCCACCACACCGGCTAGCTTCTGGAAGGAAGTGGGCCTTGCTCCATGAGGTACAAGTCAATATTGTGGTGAGCATCATTTCCATATTTAAGGCATTTAAGTATGTTGTATCTTAGATTGCTCCAGATTTCATTATATGTGCTTGGATATTATGCCTTTTTCCCTACTTAACCTTGGTGGTTGACATTGTTCCCTTCTTCCTTGGGGACCCTTCTTCTTTAATCTTTGGGACCTCCCAAATTTTGTACTATAAATAAAATTTGGGACCCTTCTTCTTTAATCTTTTGAAAAATAATTTTATTTTACTTAAATAATGTTTTCAGCTTTGTCAATTTTGGCCATACTCCCAACTTCTATGAGTTTCATTCAATCATTAATGACATTTTCTTTTTGGATGTTTCTCATTTCATAAAGGTTTTGATTAAAATCTTTTTTCAAATATTTTCATTTCACATTTTCTTTGTGGTTTCTTTCTCATTTATATACATTCCAACGAGCTACAATATTTGAAAAGCTACAATTTTTGATTTATTGTTGATTTTAAAACCAATGTTCTAACAATGATCGATCATAATCTATGAAATCTTATTTAGCCTGTCATAACTTTGATACCCATGATCCATAAATATTTGTTTAATATCTTGTTGTGGTACGTTAGGCATGATCTGATCATCATAAATTAAACCAAGTTAATGGAACATTAAATAAAGGTCCTTTCAAACAACATACGAACAATCCTCCTTTCCCGAAGTTCATTGATTTGCGTCCACGTATAGCTTTGAACTGCATCATTGTATTCATGGATTAGTACCTATGGTGTTTCTTCCTCGAAATAAGATTTTGTTTCAAGTATTGAAGCTATGTTTTCATTTACTTGCAAGCAAGAGTTTATTAGGTTTTGTTTGTGAGGGTTTTCTGAACCGTGGCGTGGTAAACTGTCAAGATGGGAATGATTTCTGGAATTGAACCCGGTTTCAAGCTTATTGAAGCTCATGATGTTTATTTTCCAACTTTTCAGAGGGTTGGTTGGTTAAAATTTATGCGCATGTTTAATGGTTATAACACGCAGGTCACCAAAGCTTTCAATGGTGAACACGCTAAAATTGGGGATATAGAAATACAACGAGATGAAGAAGTAATAGTCGCAATGACTAATTTTCCATTAAAAGGAGAATGTTGGTCGAAGACCAAAAGGGTGACGGAGATTCCTTGGTTTGAAATCCTGGTTTCTCCCGAATGCAAATGCGATTAAAAAGGTATGCCCATATCCCTAATTGAAGAAAATTTTTGTCAGTAGTTATTAAGAGGTTTATCACTTATGAGGGCAGATATAGCCTTTTCTTTATTTATCACTTTCAGATTTTAATGGTATTCATGGATTATGAATTGAACATGTCGGCATTCTTACTTAAAAGCTTGCCTACAATGGAACATTTCTATCAAAGAAAGAATCTCAGTTCATAAAGAAATGTCTTTCATCACAGTTTTGTGAAAATTCTGATTGAATTTCAATTAAAACAAAATGGTGATTCTTGGGAAAATTTTGTGAAAAGAAATCACTTTCAGGTAAATTACGAGGCAGATTTACAGTCTCACTTTTCTGAAGAATAAACCCCAGATCCTATGGAAGATATTGTTCTGCCTTATCCTCAAGTTTCTACTCCTAGGCAAAACATTGTGAGGGTTACTCGTAGTCAAACTATCAAGTTTAGCTTTAGTCCAAAGTCATGTGTTTTTTAGTGAAGCACCTCAGGTTTCTTCCGAAGCTTCCAAGAAAACCATAGTTTCCTCGCTTGCATCTGAGTGTGACCCACCTGTTACCACAAAAAACGATGATTCCATTAGTCTAGTCGATTTCATGAACAAAAGGAAAGGAAGAAAAATATCAAGAATGCTCAAAAATAAGTCTGGGAAAACTTCGAAAGCTAGTTCTCCTATCCAAGTTGAGGATGAAGAGTCGGTTACTAATCAGGAAGTTTCTTCCCCATGACACATTTCTCCATAGGAACCATTTGAAAACCTTCCTAAAGAAAAAGAAAAGGGGAGAACTGAAAACGATCCCAATTTGGAGGTTTTCGTCTGGAAGGACAAATATTATACAGTGGTTCCAGTGTTACAGGCTAATATAATTGATTTGGAATTAGAAAATCAACTTTTTAGATCAGAAAAGAAAGCTTTGATCGATAGCAAGAGAAGACAGGTTCCAGGTTCTAAGCAAGATAAAAAGAAAGAAGTAGTTAACATTAACTCACAAAGAGTTAATATTTTCGTTAATTCGGAATTCAAAACCGTTCTCAGTAACACTCAGTGATAAACATGTTTTAGTTATTGGTATGAGTTGAACATTCTTTTTTTAGTTTGCATTTTCATTAATTTTAGTTAATAAACGAGTAGCTACAAAATTTCAAATTATGTAGCAACTCTAATTTTTGTTTTTATTTTTTATTAACTTATGTTTTTTCTTTTGTTTTGTTTTACAGGTGTAAAAGGAATATCATGGAAAATACGAGGAAATGGGAAAATTAGTTTCCAGACATAGTTCTAAAATTAAACAGTTAGTATTTTTTATTTTTATGTACTTCGTTAATTTAGTTTGGGGGATTAAACAATTTTGTTATTTTCTCATTCTAAATGGATAATTGTTTATGGTTATGAAAGTTAATTTCCGTTTTTGAATTCCTTCAATATAAAACAATGAAGGAAAAACAATTCAAGGGGAGGAGTTTCAGTTTTTTGAAAGAGAACAAAGCTTATGCACTGTTGTACAAGTCTCTGTTTTTATACATTATTATGAATCTCTTTGTGACTTTGAATATTAATACAAGCAATCGATATTTGGTACTATTATTGATATTTGAGTGTTCATTTTTGAAATCAAAGTCTTATATGGATTATGTGTTGACAATATTACATATTGATTTAGTTAATTGTTGCTAATCAATTAGATCAATTTCATTTCTATTCCACACACCATTCAATGATTAATATGTATATGAGTTACTGTTGGAATTGCAAGTCTGTATTAATTATTTAAACATGTTTATTAATTCATTTTCAGTTGATATAATCTGACATTTGTTTTGAAGATCTATATCTTTAGAACATTGTTTACTTTACTTAAATTCATATACTATCTGAATTTGGGCCCGAACATTAGATTTATTTATTTCTAGTTAATTTCTTTTACTTTCATTATAAATACTTTGCACTTTTTAAGAGAAAACAAAATCCTCTTTCATATACGTAACTTTTATGATAATTAGAATTAATCTCTCTCTTGTAGATAATTTGAAATCTGTATATATTTATATTTCAGTTTGTTATTCAATAAAAAATAAATCTCTTCAATCGATTAGTAGGTGTATATATTTTGAATTTAGTTTTTTTTTTGTAATTTAGGAAAGGTATAGGTAACTAGATCTAAACCAGTTGGAATCACCATTTACAACGGATAAGAGTCTAATTGGGACCCTGACCGGGCGAATTCCTGAATGTTGAACATGGTCATATTTGACTATCAACAGGAGTATAAGGGTATACACCCCTACTTGTGCTTCCACCATTTTATTTGCTAAGGGAATATTACTTCATAAGGGTTTACTAAGAGGAGTATAATTGCACACACCCTCCTTGTTGAAACCCCAGCTAAAGAAGCTTGCCTTGGGGAGTAAAAGGGTTTACACCCCCAAGGAAGTATCATATCTAGCTTCTTCTCATTCTCTTGACTCCATTAACCCAAACTTTTGAAGGCACTAGTCACTTTGCATTGGAGAAATAAAATCTTGCCTTGGGAAACGTGAAAAATATTATTTTGGAAGCTCACTTTGGGACATTTATTGTCACCCTTCCAGGACCCTCACCTCCTTGAGGCGTCCCCCTTCTCCTACTACTTTGTTTTCTGTTATAAACACTAACCTACAACATTAGGGCTGCATAAACCTAGCTAACTCACTCATAACTCCTATTCTAACCCTAAATTAACCTTCTAATTTTGTTGGTTTAACCTACTAACCTAGGTGCAGTTGTTGGGCTAGATTTTGACACTTTTTGATGGTCAAATTTGTTGTTGTACTTCATTAAATGCTACAACCATAAGGTTGATATACTACTGCAGAAATTTACTTTCGTGACAACCATCTTTATTTAGTGTTGAAGTGTTATTTTCAGTCCACATTGATTATTAATTTTATTGCTGACAATGTTGACTAGTCTAGGCCTTTTACTTGCTGATTTAGATATAATCTATTGTTGATACAAATGCTACAAAATAGGGATAACCAAATTAACTTGTTGATCCACTTGATATATTGCTTTTCATTTGGTCTTTTCTTATGTCTCGGGCAGGTACAATCATCAGGCAAAGCAACACATCCTTTGGGACAACATCACTTGGTCAACAAGGCATCTCCCTTTTCCTCTTTTCCACTTAGTATACCGACTTCTAGGGGAATCTTCGTTTACCTTTTCCTTACCCCTTTCCTTTCCCCTAGGGTCTCCAGGATCGCCTCCCAGGAGTGCCCTTAGTGACCCCCCAAGTGCGGAAACTACATCGAGGTGACATTGGGTGTAGTGTCCCATAGTTATAGCACTTGATTTTGTGGTTGGGTCGGGCTTTTCCCAACCTACAACTTGTGTGACAACATTTTAGTGTCGTTGTTGGGGAGGATTTTGAATCATCTTCGGAACCCCAATGACACTTTGGCAAGCTATCCCAAAGCATTTCACTTAGCTTGATTGGTGACTCCACCCAAGGGACTTTCCCTTTCGACCTTTCTCGATGAGCTCTTCTTGAAGCTCATCTGGTGACTCCACCTTCCAAGAACCCACTTTTCCCTTATCCCTTTCCATCCTTTGATGAGCATTAGTCTCATCTGGTGAGTCCATTGAGGTATTACCTTAAGTAATGGAATAATGGCCTCACGAGACTTACCATGGGATTTCCATAAGGTTTATCCCTCCTTTGATGTTCAGGATATTCCTGGATATCCAAACTATTGTCCAACAAAGTGGAGGGTAAATTTCCCCAAATTTGACGGTGATCCAGCTCCAGTAGTCACCCATGTTGTCAATTATATGAAGTATGTTTCAAGCCTAGATGTGCTACATGGGGATTTGCTAATGATTTTTTTTGTATCTTCACTGGAATCAAGTCAAAAGGATTGGATCGCACACTTATGTAATCCGAAGAGTATCCCTTCTTCTACAAAGCTCATTGAAGAATTTCTCAGGCATTATTGGCCAGCTACTCAGAGTTTGGAAGATGCTTTTCAATAACTCAAACAAACTCTTTGCAGAGAACGTTTTCTGATCAATGATGATACAATAGATGAATAAGTGCTCGAAGAACATACTCATGAAAAAAAGCTTGAAGAAGATCCTAATGAAGAAAATCTGGATGAGACATTTGACGAAGAAGAAGTGCTCATATCTACCCTTCCATTTGATGAATACATCCAGGCCTTTGTTCCTCCCACACATCAAGAAGAGAACATGATAAGTGATAATCCTTTTGAAGATCTTGATGACACCTTGTTCTGTGACTTTCGAAGTGAAGAGGTGTTAGAGAAACCCTTGGATGCGACAAATCTTTCTGAAAAAGGGCACATGAAGCACTCTGCATCAAGAATAAAGCCTCATGTGGTGAAGAGGCGACGAAGGAGCATGCCCATGAAGATAAAAAAGAATCTTGATGAAGTGCAACATGATGAGGCATCATTTTATTTACTCTTGCTTGATGAGGATGAGGTCGTTCAAACTTGTCTTCCTCCTGCACATGAAGATGAAGAAACAATTAGCCTCAATGATACTGATGATATTGTGAAAGACCTCTCTGACATGGTCAATCTACAAATTGATGATTTCATACAGGTTGGGAGACGTAGATGGGATGTGAGTTGCTTCAATATTGTAGAGATCCCATGTATGTCATTGAGGGTGGCTCTTAGGCAAAGGGGGTCGAGTTTTCATCATCAAAGGAGTGGTCCTCGTATGTATATGATTCAAATGTTTGGCATCCTGGTGATGATATGGTTACAAATTTGTTCTGCCCCTTCGAGGATGACTTGTCACAGTATACTTAGAGTGATATTCAGTCATCCTTTGATACATACCCTTGTAAGGATGCATATTTTTTTTATGAGGACTTCCAATTGTTGTGCTCATATTTTGAGGAATAACAGGAAGTGGTCATCTCAGAGCAATCATAGGTTCATTCTTCAAAGAAAAAGTATTTTCACCTTGGAGATTTCCATGGAGATTCATAGGGAAAGAGGCTGTGTTTTTCTACACTTGATCTTGTTCCTTACCGCTTACCCTTTTCTCCAAGAGACCGTGCAATATTCTTCCGATCTCTCATTTCCTCTCAATCCTCGACAAGCAGTGAGTCTTTGTTCATAGATGAAGATGAGCCTTCGTCTACGTATAATAGCCCCCTTCAGATATGGATTAATCAAGCTTGTGGCTATCACTTCAAGCATGATTCCTTGCATGATCACAGTGGCAGATTCTCCACCAGGATTTCCTCCCTCCCAACCATTTCCATTAGTTTTATTGCATGATCGATTATATGTGTGTTTATACTCATGATTATTATGTGCTTAACTTATCTTTGTTGTATTATATGATTAAGCACAGGGGGAGATACTTTGATGAGATGATCAACTAGTTGCATTGGTTGTATGACTTCACCTAACATCATCCATCATGTGATCTTCAGGGCCCTAAGGCCCCATGTAAGTAGGTAAGTCATTTTGATTCCCTGCATTTGCATCTTGATTGCTCATATTAGTTTAGATGCATTTCATTTTCTTTTTCCATTTCTCTACTTGCATGTTGATTTCATGTTTAGTTTATAAATTTTTGAAAAAATGTCAAAATTTTCTTTTCTAGATTAGCTTTTAGTTTGGATTTTTATGGATAAAGGGTGATAACACCACCCCAGATGCTCTAATCCCTTTTCCTGAGTTTTGGCAGGCACATGTCTACCAAGAGATGTTGTGGTTCTCATGCACTCTACGATGAGAACATGTCCCCACGTAGGAGCCAGATGTTATCCTCATTTTGTGGATAACTAAGGAGATTATATCTCGAGGCCCTCAGGTTGCAGATATGGAGTGCAGGGAGACTACATGACCAACAATATCCTTTTGCAGAGATGGAGACCCTTCTCACCACCACAAAAGTCGCAGATTTTCAGATGGCATCCACCACACCAACTGGCTTCCAGAAGGCAGTGTGCCTTTCTCCATGAGGTACAAGTCAATATTATGGTGAGCATCATTTCAATATTTAAGGCATTTAAGTATGTTGTATCTTAGATTGCTCTAGATTTCATGATATATGCTTGGATATTATGCCTTTTTCCCTGCTTCACCTTGGTGGTTGACATTGTGCCCTAGTAAGTGGTCTTCCTTGGGGATGGGTTTGCTACTAGGAACTCCCTTGAAGAGCCATCGTACCGTTCTTGACCATACTTACCACTTTCCATCACTATTTCCCCCCATTTCCTTATCTCTTGGGATTTTAGGGTGTATTGACCCAAGAAGGGCTTGTCCCTCATTATATGGGAAGAAGGGGCTAAAGGCCCATAGGGATTGATGTTGGGTAAAATATAAAAGCCTATGTATGAACCTTCTAGATGCTTTGCCCAGGGATCACCCAAGAAAGAAATGAAACACTTATTTTTGAGAAAAGGGAGACCCACAATAAAATATGATTAAGAATGCTTAAAAGGTTAGTTGGATGATAAGAGGTCTCATCACAAGCCGACCTATCATGTCCATGAATATCTAGTGGTATGACATTACCATCATCTGGTCACCAAGCCAGGGTAATGGCTCTCAATTGCATGGCTGAGAGAAAGGGGGTCTCATCACGATGCCAACCTTCTCATTTCCACTAGGCGTCTGTGAGTGACACTACCATTATCTGGACACCACACTAGGGCAATGGCCTTCAACCTTTCCTTAAATTTATGAAAGAATGAAAGAATGGCAACATAACGGGCTTGGAAAAAGTGCATTGCAGACGAAGGTACCACACACCCTCTACAAAGGCACCCATTAATGAGACAATACGACCTCTTGTATGTCATGAGCCCTATGCGCATTTAGTCTTGACCCTAATCACTTCACCTACTTTACATGTCTTAGAGAGGGATCTCTTGGAAACTCTCCTTGACCTAGGGAAAGATCTACCCAATTAGACACCTTGTCAACCCTCCCAGATTAAAGCTTGACAAGTCACATAATATATTTGAGCACTTAATTGTTTGAGATAATGATCTTTGATGCACATGCTTAGGTGGCTCATTTATTGACTGGATTTACTTGTCATGATGTTATGACTTGAGATCCTTGGAGGGCATGCTTGTTTTTCTTTGCAGGTCCTAGTTGGTGGACAATTTTTGGAAGAACAAGCCTAGCTTGGGCTTCCATGGGGCTTGAAGCCCACAGGTGGATGCCAAGGGCCTGCATGCCAGATGAGAGAGATCAAAATTTGAAGGGCTAGAAGATGACTTCGACGACACAACCCAACCCCCACATGCCAAACGTTATTCCTAGGAGAGGCAAAACGTCACTTCTAGAGGCATGACGTCACCTAGGGGGTTAGGGTTTGGTGGTGAGTTGACATGCCTTGACAAAAGGACATTTTTGAGGGGCTTGAGCTTTGATCATGAAGAAATTTGTTGGGATACTTGACATGTGGCTTTGGGAAGCCTTCTCTGTCATCAACGACCTTCTCCTAGTGCCAAAATGTCCCCTAAAGGGGGGACATCCATATGACTAGGGATTTTTTTCTTTGTGCAAATGTGAAATTAAAGTGATTTGTTTAATATTTCTTTGTAAAAGGGGCAAGATTAGGGTTGTTGACCCCTAGTCTCATGGTTTACCCTTAATTATGTGGACAAACTATCTTAGTGACATTTTGTATAAATAAGAGATCATAAGATCTCATTTTAACATAAGACATTCCTCTCCCATTGTGAGAGAGAGACTTAGAAAACTTGCGCTACCTTTGGGTCTTTGTCTCTTTTGCTCTTGTGGTTATTTTCTTCTTGGTTATGGTTGATGGAGATGGTGTGCTAGCCTTGGAAGGCTTTCTTCATTGCTTTTTGGTGGTTAGTCTAACTTTTCTTGCCTTTTATTGCTTGAAGGTGCCATTTATTTCATTGTATTATCACTTGTACAATTTAAAGGTTCTATTTGTTTGAGCCAAGTAGGGAGTATAGGGGTATACACCCCTACTTGTGCTTCCACCATTTTATTTGCTAAGGGAATATTGCTTCATAAGGTTTTACTAAGAGCAATATAATTGCATACATCCTCCTAGTTGAAACCCTAACTAAAGAAGCTTGCCTTGGGGAGTAAAAGGGTTTACCCCCCCAAGGAAGTAGCATATCTAGCTTCTTCACATTCTCTTGACTCCTTTAACCCAATCTTTTGAAGGCACTAGTCACTTTGCATTAGAGAAATAAAATCTTGCCTTGGGAAACGTGAAAAATACTCTTTTGGAAGCTCTCACTTTGGGACATTTATTGTCACCCTTCAAGGACCCTCACCTCCTTGAGGTGTCCCCCTACTCCTACTACTTTGTTTGCTATTATAAACACTAACTTACAACCATTAGGGCTGCATAAACCTAGCTGATAACTCACTCATAACTCCTAATCTAACCCTCTAATTTTGCTAGTTTAACCTACTAACCTAGGTGCACTTGTTGGGCTAGCTTTTGACACTTTTTGATGGTGAAATTTGCTGTTGTATTCATTAAATGCTACAACCATAAGGCTAATATACTAATGCAAAATTTTACTTTCGTGACAACCATCTTTATTCAACGTTGAAGTGTTATTTTCGGTCCACATTGATTACTAATTTTATTGTTGACATTGCCGACTAGTCTAGGCCTTTTACTTGTTGATTTGGATATAATCTATTATTGATATAATTGCTACAAAATAGGGACAACAAGCTTAACTTGTTGGTCCACTTGATATATTGCTTTGCATTTGGTCTTTTCTTATGTCTCGGGAAGGTACAATCATTGGGAAAAGCAACACATCCTTTGGGACAACATCACTTGGTTAGCAAGGCGTCTCCCTTTTCCTCTTTTCCACTTAGTATACCGACTTTTAGGGGCCTCTCCATTTACCTTTTCTTTTCCCCTTTCCTTTCCCCTAGGGTCTTCGAGATCGCCTTCTAGGAGTGACCTTAGTCACCCCCCAAGTGTGGGACCTACATCGAGGTGACATTGGGTGTAGTGTCCCATAGTTATAACACTTGCTTTTGTTGTTGGGTCGAGCTTTTCCCAACCTACAACTTGTGCGATAACATACATAATTGGTAGCTAGTGAATCCTTGAATGATGCTTGTTGTGTCAATTCAATTGCAAGAAGGTGCATATTTTTAAAAATTAAGACTTCTTTGAGCTTTTTGAGTTAATAAATGCACCTGCTACCTTCTAATGTGTTATGGCAATTGCTTCGTAGGGATTGATTGGTAAAACAATCACAATTTATATTAGGGCTTCTATAATGAACACATGGCTCTATAAATGGGTACAAGAGACCACAAATAAACATTAATGTACTACCATAAACAAATTGGGCTCCTATGTTAGTGTGGGCTTATTGTCTTAGTTCGCTTAATTAAAGTGATTTACTTCTATATAAAACCATTTTTCTCATCTACAATTGTCTTTTCAATTGGTCACAACTATTTTTTTTCGAAGGAAAAAAACCATAATTTTATTTATAAATAACAAAATTACAATGTCATATGCCTCAAGGCATTCAAAAAGTGTTTTGTAGCCCGATGCAGAAAATAATTATGCATACATGCCTTACATATCATTGAGCTAAATCAAAAAATAAAAGTTGTTCCTTGACTTAAAAGGACATAGATTACATTTTTCAGTAGTAGGATCTAACTATTACGAACATATGAGTTATACCAACAAAATTGTATGATTGCTCACGACTTTAAAAGACAAAGATACGTCATTGCAAAGATCATAGTCTAGAATCTGTCCATTGTTTGTAGAAAAAATTATAGCCAAGGTGCACGAGAGAAATCATTTGTATGCCCATTCTGAAAGATGGAAATGGTCCAAGTACCACGCTCCAACCCCAAATTGTATCCAATGCCACCCTTAATGCACTTTTGGTAACCGAGTGCTTCATCATATTTGCTCAAGTCTAAGTTTTATGTGTGCTTATTATTTTCCATGACCCATTTTTTTCCATTTGCATCTTCTCATCACTATTTTTATTTGTTGTTTTCAAAATTGTGAAGTTGATGCTCTTCTTTAATTGATATTCTAAGTAATTCAAAAAGATACTATCTCTATATTTCTTAACAAATTATTTTCATATAATAACATATCCTATACTAAAATTTCATTCCACATTTATACTTTCTATTGTACATTATTATCTAATTTCATGAATATTAAGGCCATTATCTTTCAATGTTAACTATTGCAAGATAGATCAATGTTAACTATTGAAAGATAGAGTTAGGTGCACTAAATTCATACTTTGATATGAACAAAAATGATTTTAACAATTTGGATGTGAACAAAAATGATTTTAACGGTTTTGAAAGTTTGAAGTTAAAATGGTTGCACTAATAAGGTTTTTTTCAACAAAGTTGAAACTTTCATTAAATTTTCCTTTCCATATATATAAGAGAGAAGGAAAGAAAACAAGGCTAGTAGGTAGCATATACCTGCCCAATATAATAATGAAAGTATTGTTTAAGAAGATAGGGAGACAAGGAGTAGGCATGAAATGACTAGATGGCAAAAATATTTATTACAATAACATTGGGGGAAGTGAAGACATCAATAAGATTTCAAAGTTTTTGGCCAATAAGATATCAGATAAATGAGATTTAAAATTTAAATCATTATTTTTTTAAACTTTAAATAAAGAGGTATATATTTTATGGTTAACCATAAATTAATAGAAAGTAAAACCTAACTCAACATTATATAACATGTCTATACTATAGGCAAGTATAAAAAGGGTTTAATAAAAATTATATAAGAGAGAAAGAAAGAAAATAAGGGTTTAATAGAAGTTTTAGCTTTGTTGAAGAAAAACTGTATTCGATGTGATATATATATATATATAACATCGAAGGTTTGAAGTTGCCCACTATGTACCATACTGAGTGTTTGTTCTATTGAGGTTGGCACATGCTTCATTTCATTTTCATTGTCTCGCAAATACATTTCTCCAGCATTCGGAAGGGACCCAACTCAACAAGCAAAGCAGCCATCATTCTGAAACAACTCTCCAGTGTCTTACCAGTATTTCACTCACACCAGAGGGTTCTATTGAGGTTGGCACATGCTTCATTTCATTTTCATTGTCTCGCAAATACATTTCTCCAGCATTCGGAAGGGACCCAACTCAACAAGCAAAGCAGCCATCATTCTGAAACAACTCTCCAGTGTCTTACCAGTATTTCACTCACACCAGAGGTACATATTTATCATTGCTTACTCATGCATATTTCATGTGGGTTTTGAAAATACTAGCAGAATAGAGAGAACGGGTCTCAGAAATGCATAAAATCATGGCAGCAGCTTTGTGAGCTCTGCGGGCTTTGTACTCACTATTGTGGCTTACATGGGTTTTAACTCATCTGTTGTATTTACAGCTGCGAAGCACAACGGAGGAAAACTTCCCTTGATTGAACAGGGTTCAGAATACTTAACAACAATGACAGAGGAAGCTGATGTGGGGATTGTCTGTTATACTACCAATGTGCCCGGGTTTCGGGGGGTGCTAAAGCAGAGGTCTGTTCATTTTCTGTTTCATTATTTTCTGGAACACACACACATAATGCTATCCTACACTGTATGTTACCGTGTTCTCCAAAAATAGCAAAATACTTTTGTGTTTTCTCAAGCGTTCAGTGCTATATAAAATGAGCGAAGAAATTCGTTGATCATGAAAAGATCATGATATCAGAGTTTGTATTCGAGATGCTTTAATCAGCTTAGCTGGGCCAGATTTTTTTTTCCTGTGTCATATACATTAATAGGCTTTTCTGAATCCAGGATAATAAAATTTGTCTTGAATCAACATTCCTCACATGCAAAGGAATCCTACACGAGCAAACTCTCTTCTTTCTCCTGTCGGCGCAAACTTCTACATGGAGTATTTCGGACGAACGAGTTAAATTCATACCCTCTTAAATCTGATATGTGGCGAAGTTTCATAGATAACATTTTTGCAAGTTGGGTGCATGGAAAAGAACAACTTGACAAGTTTCTCGATCATCTCATTCACAATTAGATCAATCAAATCTATCGTAAAGGTGGAGGAGAACAACAGTTAAGCTTCCTTAGATGTGAGGGTAACAAAGAACATGGATCAAATCTATCGTAAAGGTGGAGGAGAACAACGGTTAAACTTCCTTAGATGCGAGGGTAACAAAGAACATGGACGGCTCAATATCCTACCAAGTCTACAGGAAAAAAAATCCATGCAGACAAATGTCTACATGCCAACTTACATCATCACCCTGCACAAAAGGCTGCTGTCTTAAATACACTCATAACCAGGGCCATTAACATATCAGATCAATAACACTTGGAGCAAGAAAAATCACACCTCAGATCCACTTTCAATTTTTTTTTTTTACCACCATGAACAAATTCAAAAAGCTTTTTGCAAAGCCGCAAACACCCAATCCTGTCCTCCCAACACCAACCCTTCCGATGTTACTGAACCATATGTCTCTCTTCCATTCATCCAGGGTGTCACAAATAGAATAGCCAGGAAAACATTAAGGTGGTTTTTACTCTACCCAACAACTTGACAGGAAAACATTAAGGTGGTTTTTACTCTACCCAACAACTTGAGGAGCCTCCTGAGATCCGTCAATGATCAGTGCATCCCCCTTCTTTCACAAGGTATACATGAGATTCCTTGCTCTTGTGGTCTCCCATACATTGGGCAAACTGGGCGCTTGATTCAAATGAGAACCAAAGAACACACGACAGACATACACCATAATAGAGTACATAAATCAGTGCTGGCAGAACATTCACATAAGACAAAACATCACATATGCATTGAAAGTACAAAGGTGGTCGTCAAAGAAAGCCAACTCTTGAAAAAATTGGTTAGGGAAGCTTTGGCGATTGAAAAGAAACGAAAGTGTCTAAACATGGAAGATTATTGGAGACCGGTCGTCAACATCATATGTAGGCTGGCATAAACTCAACAATCAATAACACATGGGTTGACATAAACAAGAATTTCTCTAAATAATTCTTTGTTCGATATTTATTCTCAACATTCAATATCTATTCCTCACATTCTTTGAAGATGGGTCTTGATTGAGAACTCAAAATGTCAGCTTTGATAAATCCACCACACAATACAAACCAAAAGCATATTACAACATCACAAAGCCTTGTCTGAGTGTTAGAAAACTTCTGGGGGACAATGTCCACATAGGTTTGCATAACCAATCAGCATGCTTGATTATTGCCTGGAGATTGAAAAACCATTTTTGAATGCACTAGAAGCTCCTTTTTGATGTTCGCCTATTAGGTTTTTCTCCTTTCAAACATTTTAAGCATTGATATCTTTCCGAGGGCTTCCTGAAGCCATTACCTTGCAAAAAAATCTGGTTGGTTTGTCTCATTTAGAGCTAATGAAATGAAGTCAAGCCATCAATTGAGATCCTTTTGCACATCTCAATTCAATGGCTTTGATATGACGTTGGAGCTTAGTTCCCTGGGCCTAGAGCTCTACATCAAAGGGGCTAGATTGGAGTTTTTATGCAACATGGTCCATCTCCTCTTCAAACGCTTTATCTTGCTTCCTTTTGAAAACAAGCTACAACAATGCGACAACTATAGCCTCTAAGAAAGGATTTTTTTTCGGAAATGGCATCCTCCCCCTGATTAATCCAACCATCTTCATATTAGAATGAAAGAGATGTGCTCGTTTTTCCATAGACAATATAGCAATATTGTCACCCAACCATAGGCACAAAGGCCACCCTCAAGCACCTTAACCTTGACATACAGAATAATTCTGGTAGCAGACCAATAGCCAGCCAAGGCCAACGCACCTTTCTCCAAGGGTAGCGCACCAAGCAAGAATAACTAGAAACCAAGCAGAAAGTCCAAACCATAACCAAGAGACCAAGTCCAACCAAAATCCAAATCCCAGTTGCAGCAGTGGCAACTGCACTCCCTCTCCAAACTTGTGCACCACTAGTCTTATGCAGTTGTGAGTGAGTCTCAAATGAGCTCTAGTGCCATCTATTTATACTGCTCTATCTCACTTGACTTGGCCGACTTCTCTTTTTGGAGGCTAATAACTCAATATTAAATATTCTCTTGAGCCGACTTGTCTTCTAGGGTTATTATCCAATGTTTTAGGGTTTCTCTTGCTTCCTAGAATATTCTAGTCTCGTCAAAGGTTACACGTAGAGGTTAATACCTCCCGCAACTACCATAATATCGACACTTCATCCCTTGGCCTCAAAATGAGATTCCAATTCTTTTTTTTTTTTTTGTAAGTTAGTAGTATTATATATAAAGGGCCTTCCAAGACCAAAAAGAGATACAAAATACAGAGAATAATCGTGCTGTAGTTACTGGACTGCCCCAACAGAGGGGAAACTAGTCCAGCCAGCATGGAATTCAAACATAAGTAGTGTAATAGTCTAAGGAAATAGTCTGAACCGAACTGGACAACAACTGAAAAGTAGAGAAACTAAAGAAACTTGAAGTGCCCTTATGACCTTAGACATTTGGCAAATAACCTGGCCAAGTGACGTGGACAGCCTCGGACCACGACTCCTCCTTGACATATGTCACTTCATCAACTCACTGCTTTCCAGTGTCCACGCTTCCCTCGGTCCTGTCGACAACTGGCGAGGCATCCTGCACCGCGCAACGAGCTGTGCCCACTTCCATGGCCATGTCCTCGTGCTTGGCTTGCTTCTTCTCATTTCCTGCTGAACACTGCGCCTGGGCATTTCTTCCATTGTTCGCGACACCGGGTTCCTTTGCTGAAGCTGCACTTGCAAGATCCGAGGGGAAAGCCTCTTGAAGGGAGGAAAGGAGCTGGAGAAGGACTGCTATCTTTCCATCCGTGGCTTGCAGACAGAATTGAAGGTCCTCCACCCCTTGATGGAGTTCGAAGACCAAACCGAAGAGAATTGCAAGGCTTTCTCGTAGCTGTGTGTCAAGGAAAGAGTTCGGGGATTGGTTCTCGGTGTTCCGAGGCGTGCAAGGAGGTGGCTCTCCCACAGTCTTCCCAACGGAGTTAGGAAAAGGTGCAAGAGGAGGCTCGACCTCTGGGGGGTCAGGAAGGTGGTGCAAGGAGGAACACAACAGCTTGGGAACGATAGCTAGGCTATCAAACTGCTCAACGGACAGAGCAGGTGGGGGAGGAAGAAGTGGCTCAGGCTGAAGGGATGGAGAGGAATAGGAGGGAGGCGAATCGGGGGGCGAAACAGAGGGCCGACGAGGTTTCCATGGAGAACCTCTGCGTGGTCGCCCTCGAGGGCATGGCATGAGGCTCGTCTTGTAACGAATAGAGGACGCCAGGTGCAATAGGCAATGGTAGAAAGCCTGGAGCCGAACCAGGGCTGCGAATAGCATGAAATTCCGGGTTAGCTCAGGCGAAGGTCGAAGAGGGGGATGCCAGTCGAAGCGCGCGTAGAGATAGAAGGCATACATGGATAACCCAGCCATGAAATGAATCCTGAGAGGAGAGGGGAGCTGCTTAATTATCATCCGCGTCATGGTAATGGCAATTTAATGCTGGTTCAGGGTGGCGGGTGATGGCACGAGCCCGTCACATGGCTCCGTGCCTCACTGGCCGTTCCTCTCCTTCGCCTCGCGCTAGGTGTAACTCACTAGCACCCATCCGGGGGTGTGTGTCCACTGTTCCAGCTTTGCGGATACAATGCTGGAGAATGGGGTGATCAGATTCCAGAGCCGAGATGCAGAGGAGATCTGGTCCATTCCAATTAGTTCCCATATTTGCTAGCTCATCTGCTACTTGATTCGCCTTCCTCCTGACTTGAGTAGGTATGATTGCCTGATTTGGTTTCATTAGGTCTGTGATAATTCGTAGCCCATGTGAGAGTCTCCAACTAGGCGACATTCTGTCCGGGTTTCCTCCATTTAGAATTCTGCGGAGCAGATTGATGATGACCTGAGAGTCCCCCTCGACTATTAGCTTGGTGAAATTGTGATCAATGGCTAGTTGCAATCCCCGGATGAGTCCCCAGAGTTCTGCTGCATTGTTCGTGGAATGACCAAGGTTGCCTGCGCTTATGAGAATGATATGCCCTTGATGGTTGCGGAAGACTACTCCATAACCTGCTGCGCCTGGATTGCCCTTAGAGGCTCCGTCAAAATTGAGTTTAATGAAATCTGCTGGGGGGGGAGACCAAAAGGATGGGCTACTGAGTGGGGCGGAAGGAGAAGAGGGGGGTAGAGAATGATGAGAGGGGAGAGGCTGCCAATGCTGGAGGATTGGGAGTTCGGAAGGAATGCCGAGCAAGATTTCGTCGGTCCACTGCTGAAGGTTGAGAGTTTCCATGATGTTGCAGCGGCATTGATTCCAGCAATGTTGCCAGGGGAGAGAGACATTTCTGAAGAGCCTTCTATTCCTTTCTTTCCAAGTTTGCCAAAGGATGAAGCCTGGAAGTAATTGCCAAATATGATTGAGGAGGGGAGAGTGGAAAGCCTGGTCCCTCCAGTCCGTGATGGTGTCAATGATACTATATCTATGGCGATCCGAAGTGCGCATGATGAGAGCCATTTGATCCCAGAGTTGAGCCATGTAAGGGCAAGAGTTGAGGAGATGATTCATGGTTTCGTCTGCCTCTCCACAAAGCATGCAAATAGAGGGCCCAACAAAACCCCTTTTAGAGAGGTTATCCCAAGTTAGTATGCTTGAGTGGGAGACAAGCCAGAGAAAGAGGGTGATTTTTGGCCAGTGTTTAAGATTCCAGATTTTGTGCCAAACTTTCCTTGTAGGGAGAGGGTCTACCTGAGTTATGATCTGATATGCTTCCTGCGTACTATAGGTGCCCCTTGGCCAGTAGCCCCAACAAAGGATATCCTCTCCTGCGATTTTGGGAATCTTTCGTTTGGCCATTTCCTCTTGCCAGGGTATCAGGTCCACATGTGCTTCCAGATTAGTACGTTCCCTGTCCAGGTGCCAGCACCGCCAGGTGTCTTCTGGGGGATTGTCCTGCCAATAGTCAGCTACTCTTGTCAGGCCCGCGAGTGTAGCTTTTTTACAAATGTCCCTCGCCCAATCCTCATTGTCTAAAACTGGCCGTTGTTGCCAGGAATCTTTCCAGAAGAGAGGTGTTTCCCCATTTATGATTTCCTAGAAGGCATGCTGAGTAACCAACTGTCTGTTCTGCCTAGCCGCTGTCCAGATTAAGGAGCCTGGGTTGTCCCCATTCCATCGAATTAGGTTCTTTTCCGCCACATTTGGTGCATATTTCTTCCTCCAAAGTCTGGCCCAGAGGTCCTTGGGGTTTTTGAGCTACCGCCACCAAATTTTGGCGCTTAGAACTTTGTTCATCATGAGGGGGTCCCGTAATCCCAAGCCACCTTGCTATTTGGGTCGACAAAGTTTGTCCCAGTTGACTAGCGCTATTTTCTTCCCTGAGTTGAGGCCTTGCCAGAAGAAGTTTCGTTGTAAGTTTTTAATGGTTGAGAGAACAGATCTTGGGGCAGCCAGCGCAGAGAAGGTGTAGACAGGAAGGGCTTGAAGGACAGCTCGGAGAAGAATGAGACGACTGGGAAGATTTAGAACTCGGTAGGTCCAGGAGGAAAGTCTCTTGGTAAAGGAGGATAAAAGATGTTCCCAAGAGGAGTTCCGAAGGGCATTGTCAATCAGGGGAATGCCAAGGTATTTGGACGGAAGGGAGCTTCTGTTGAAACCTAGGATATCAGARATATGTAGCTGAATCAGAGGTGGCGTATTGAAGAAAAAAATTTGAGACTTATCCTTGTTGCAGTCCAGCCCGGAGGCGTCTGAGAAGGTTTGGAGGATTGCTAGAAGAGAGTTGGCTTCGCGRACAGTTGGGGTGCCCATTAAAAGCGTGTCGTCCACAAATTGACTATGCGAGATAGGAGGGGAAATGCCATGCAAGGGTAAGCCTGTCAGGAGGTTGCTTTCAACAGCTGCATGGATGGAACGACCAAGACCTTCGGCCATAATGATGAAGAGGAAAGGGGAAAGAGGATCTCCTTGTCTAATTCCTCTTGAAGGGGAGAAGGGTCGAGAGGGGACACCGTTGATAAGAATGGAGAAGAAAGCCGAGGAAGTTAGATTCAGAATCCAAGTCACCCAGCGTTGATCAAAACCAAAAGCTAGGAGCATTGCCCGCATATATTCCCAGCTTATCTTGTCAAAGGCTTTAGAGAGATCTAATTTGAGGAGCATACCTAGTGTTTTGGTCTTCTGCAGAGAGTGGATCACTTCATGTGCTAGGATGACGTTGTCCATGATTTGTCTGCCTTCAACATAGCCTGATTGCTCCGGGGATATAATTGTCGGTAAGATAGGTTGAGTCTCCTAGCAATCATTTTTGTTAGGAGTTTGTAGATGACATTGCAAAGAGCTATGGGTCTGAACTGCTTGGGGTGGTGTGCCTGCCCCTCTTTGGGTATTAAGGTGAGGAAAGTCGCATTAAGAGCCTGGAGGACTTGCCCAGTGGCTCTGGAGTCTTCAAGAATTTCCCAGACCTCTACCTTGATCATCGGCCAGCAATGGTGGAAAAAATCGCTGGTGAAGCCATCCGGTCCAGGAGCCTTGCATTTGGGGGTGTCCTGAAGCGCTTGATCCACTTCCTCGATTGTAATGGGCCGGAGCAGAGCTGAGTTTTGCTCCTGAGTAACGAGGGAGGGCACATGCTGCATGACCTTAGTAATGGCCGCATGTCTATCCGGGAGAGGTTCCGTGAGGAGATCTTGATAGTAGTCAATCAAGGTCGACTCCATGTCTTCGTGGGAGTGAATGTTCTCCCCGACTGCCGAGATGAGATGCGTAATCTTATTGGAGTGCCTTCTGTGGATGACAGTCCTGTGAAAGAATTTGGTATTGCGTTCCCCCTCCTTGAGCCATTGGATACGCGATTTTTGTTTCCATAGAATCTCTTCTTGTCTTTTCCTGGCTTCTAGCTGTTGATTTACTTCTGCTTCCTGGGCTTTTAGCTCATTCGTTAGCCCCTGTGTTCTGATCTGGTTTTGAATCTCGCCCATTCGTTTTGACGGCTGCCTCTGGGAGTCAAAGATGTTGCCAAAGGTTTGCTTATTCCACAGCTTGAGAAGTTGTTTGAGATTTTTTAGCTTCTGCTGAAATCTGTACATTTTGGAACCGTGAGAGACCTCTGCCTCCCTCCACCAGTCCTGGATTTTTGCCTGGAAATCTGGATGGCCGAGCCAGAACTGTTCAAATCTCAAGGGTTTCTTTCCAGGTGTGGCTGGCACATCCAGCCATAGCTGTATAGGCCAATGATCAGAACCAGAGAAATTCCGGATGGTAGCTTCCAGAGCTGTGCCTTCCAACATAAGGGAGTCAGAGATGAGGAAACGGTCTAGTTTGCACGCGATTTGATGTATTTCGGTTCTCCTATTTGTCCAAGTGTGAATGCCATTGATGGTCTCCAAATCGATAAGGTGAAGGTTGTCTATGAGGCTGTTGAAATCATTGGAGTCTCGATCCAGTCGTCTTGATCCCCCTTTTTTTTCCTCCAGGCTACGAATGATATTGAAATCTCCTCCTATAATCCATCTATTATGCTGCCTTAGATTGGATAAGTAGTTCAGATTCCTGAGGAAGGCCTGCTTCTCCCTTGGGCTGGCTGGGCCGTAGACATTGGTCAAGTGTCTCGGCTTGTTTGAGCTAATAAGCCTGTAATCTGCCGTAATGGACCATCTGGTGGCGATAAAGTTTTCCAGCAGCACTGAGTTGGTGTTCCAGAGGATAGCCAATCCTCCAGCTGTGCTTGTGGCTGCTGTTGAGACTGCTTCCCCTTGCTTCCAACAATAGGGAAGTAGCTTGTCGACGTCTTCTGAGGTGCATTTTGTTTCCTGCAAAAGTACTATATCAGGTTTTTCCGCCAAAATCAGATCTCGTAGCAATTTTTGCTTGCTACGTCCATTGAGGCCTCTGATATTCCATGAGATGATCTTCATGATGATGGGGGGGTGGGGAGAGGAGGGAAGTTGTCCGAGATCAGGTGGATTTGCCCTGAGTTAACCATGAAGTGGCCTATTTCTTGTATAAGCTTGTTGGTGGATTTCCTCCCCCTTTTCTTTTCGTCTTTCTGAGATTTACTTGGGTTTTTTGACTGACTGCCATGTATTCCCAGACCTTTGCTAGCTCGTGCTGAGGACCCAGCTGAGGAGTTGAGAAAGACCTTGTGCACCTTCCGTAGTTGATCCCTGGGTATGGTGTATAGTTTTTGCTTCCTGTAGGCGTGTTCGAGGTGCTCCAGATCCACCTCGGCCAGATCTTGCTCCTCCAGCTCCATTTCTGCATCCCTGTCCTTTGTCTCCAGAAAGTCTTGCTGAACCTGAGCCCCGTTTAGGGGGGTGAGGTTTGACTCCTTACCCTGTGGGGATCGTTCCTCCCCTTGTCTGGCAGCTTGGGAGCCATTATCCGGAAGTGGTTCATTGGGGTCTATATGGGTTGCGGGGTTCTCTGGTTGATCTTGTAAAATTGCAAATTTATTACTAGTTGAGGGATCTTTACTTACTTGGGCTGGTTGCTTTCTTCCTCCTTGTCTTCTTTTCCCTGTTGGTTGAGTGAAGCCGTCCTTGTCTTTGCCGCTTTCTGGGTTCCCTTCTTTGTGAACATTATTGAGAGGGCACTCTCTGAAAAGATGGCCGTGTTTGTGGCATTTCCGGCATCTGAACGAAATGTGTTCGTAGTCAATGGTTTGGGTCCAGTCCTCGTCATGATATTCCAGTATGATGGATCCTGGGAGCGGTTTGGCTATGTTCAGGTACACACAGATTCGCGCATAAGAGGTGTAGCGCCTCTGCTTGGTGGCTTCAAAAGACTTAACATAGATACCGATGGTGTTGCCTAGCCAGCCAGGACCTCCTCTAGCCAAAATTCCTGGGGGAGAGAGTATAATCTGATCCATACAGGTGCATGAGCAAAGTTCTCCTTTTCAGGGCTGAACTTCTCTGTCCAGAATCGTAAGAAGAGACCCGCCAAGTTGTAGAAGTACGACCCCCCATCAAAGATGCGGTTGCGATCCTCAAGGTTATGGAGAATGATTGTAAAAAATCCCTTAGATCCTAGTTGTAGCTCATAGTGACCTTTTGGCTTCCACCAATATTGTATCCATTTGATCAGATCGCGCTTAGAAGGCCAGAGCCCCAGGAATTTTCCCACCAGGGCATAATCTCTCATATATTGCTTTTGCTCTTCTATGCGTGGTGAGATGATAACGTATTTTGGGGCCTGTGGCGCTTGTGGGATACATTTACCTGGCATCCATGGAGTTGACGCGGTGGATGGGATAGTCTCTTTCTCTGGATCGATGTCCATCTCCCGATCCTTGAATGCTCCTTCCTCCAATAGTTTCGAGAGCAGATCTAGTGGCGGCTCGAAGGTCGACCGTTTCGTTCCCTCTGCAACATTTCCATTCGTCGTGGCTTGGCTGTAGGAGGCGCCCATCGGCCCCCCCTCCTTGCGAGACATGAGCCCCAACAGGGCAGCTGTTGTGACAATGCGGCTCAGAGCGGCTGCGAAACCCTAAACCCTCGGCTCAGAGCGATGAGATTCCAATTCTTTGTGGTACACTTGATGCAACTTTAATTTTAAGGTGTCAAACATTGATGATATAATGAGAATGCAACATTCTCATCTTCTCAACATTCTTGAAGATAAAATAGTGAATTAGTTGGTAATTTGAGAGAGTGACATCGGCTAACACCTGCATAGGTTGCAAATTATAATAGTCAAAACTTAAATAGAATGTATTCTACTTTGAGAGTGCTACAACAAAATCTAGCACTCACAAAGTGTAAAGTCCCAATCACCAAGGTGTTAGTTTTGTGCAACTTAGGAAGGCTACTCATTGTCACCATAGCAGCTCTTCCTCTCTGATGAAAGAGCATCTTTTCCAATTCTTTTTTCTATGTTTGTAGTAGTTTCTAGAGATTACTAGGTTGTCTATGTAGAAGGAATTTGATTTGTAGCAGTTTCAGCTACATTGCTAGAGGATGTTGGTGGTTTAACAGTGGAGCACCAGTTGATGGAGGAGCATGAGGAGTATCCAGGATCACTGATGAGTATGGAGAGATATGATCCCGAGACGCAGGAGGATGTCCATGGGTCACAAGGACCTCCCTTCACGAGGGATTATGAGACAGTTGGGCACACACATACACATGGGGATTCCAGAGCCAGAGGCAGTTATGAGAGGACACTTCCATTTGTGTTCCAGGATTGGCTGACCTTCATGTAGAGGTTGACTCAGTAGTACACCCAGGATCCATGATGTTGCAGGTGTACACAGGAGATTACATGAGTATGTGGGGGCATACAATGATGAGTGGTAGTTCACAGAGACATACAGAGGTGGACACATTGGATTGCAGGGAGGAGACATACTTAGTGGAGCATGGAGATTCCTCTCCCTTGCAACAGTATATAGATCTGGGAGATCACCTTCATAGTAGCAACAATTGCGTGAGTGATGATGGATGGAGAGTGATTGACCAACAGTTTGTGGAGATCCTTACTGTTGTACCCGATGGTTGGAGTTCAGTACTGAGCACAAGTGATTATTTTCCATGGGTACCAATGGACGAACATTTGGTCAAGTCCTTAGGGTTGACCAAAGCATATGACACTTTCTAGTCCTATAGTCGGTTGCAGATATTTCTGTTAGCCTTTCCCGATACCTTCATCATTGACAACAACACAGGGGGAGATAGACAGTGGCAAGGGACATGGAGAGTTGATAGGCCGAGACCACATGACAAGAGTGTCTTAATTGCACACAACAAGATAGGGGTGGATTATTAGAGACAAACAGTTGAGGCCTTGGGCGTGATGGAGAGTATCTTAGGCCATGGGACAGAGGATATCTCAGAGGTTGATACAGATTCAGGTTCTCATTGGGATGAGGATGGAGGGCTTCCGACAGTTATCAAAATGGCTCATCAGCAGTTAGTGGGGATTGGAAGTGATGAACTTCCAAATTTGCCATGGGATCCGAGAGTCCATTTGGTTAGTAGTTTGCTTCATCTTATGAGGGTCTGGGTTGTGCCAACGAGTAACATACTTCACTATTGGATTACTTGGAGAGAGCTTGCTGGGATCTGTTCTACGAGGCGAGACAGGTCCTCCCTATTGATACTCGTGATTGAGTGGGTCGATGGATGGGCAGATTTTGGTTCCACAGGGATACCTTTACCGGTTCAACTTTTTGATAGCATGCCCA
The DNA here is from genome assembly GCA_009831015.1 of Picea engelmannii. Lineage (NCBI taxonomy): Eukaryota > Viridiplantae > Streptophyta > Pinopsida > Pinales > Pinaceae > Picea > Picea engelmannii. The sequence continues at coordinate 316,018 of ML794630.1, forward strand.
ATCATCACAGGTTTAGTATGAGGGTCCAAGAGTGGGGGATCATGTATACTTTGAGCAAACAGTTATGATCAGAGTAGTGCAGCGTTAGTGTGATGATCCCTGGTAGAGACTAGCATGGGACCCTGGGATTGCAGGATTGGGCATTTCATTGACTGATAGGGGCGAGTGGATCTTTGTAGGGGAAAGTCACTTTGATTTTCCATTGAGCTTCAGTATTGAGGGAAGCACGTCACTTGTTTGTGACTCGTTGAGGTTTTGTAGTACCTCATTATGGAAACAACATGTTCAGTTGGTGGAGGCCGTGTTGGGTTTAGTATGGTCTTGGAGGACAGACCCATTTCGGGTGGAGGCCGTGTGTTATTTGTAGGAGATTCATGGTGTTGATGTATTATAGGACTAGACTTCATAGGGCATTACAGTTCACATCTTGATATGGGATCCAAAGATTGGAGTACTGGGTAGTTTAGTGTTTGATGGAATTGAGTTTCGAGTAGAGTGGTTGCTTGGGGAGTTGACGAAAGTTCTATGGCCATTGATCATTCTACTCATCAGGAGCATTTGGGTGTCAAGCGTGGTGAGCACTTGGAGGGGCCACAGCTTGAGGGGAGTCTACTTTGTGTCACATAGGTGGATATGGGACCCTGGTATCATATGTAGATTGATTCAGTTATAGCTTGAGGACAAACAATATTCTAGCAGGGAGGACTGTAATGTCCCCACTTTTGGACATTATCACATTCAAAGTATTATGCCTACCAGAGTAGCTAGATATGGGTGACAACGAGTTCCAGAGATATTGAGGGTTTTATTGGGCTCGACTTGCATCGTTCATCATATTTTATCATCAGGATCCATTTTGCACAGCTTGGCCTTGGTTCCGTTGCATTTCGACGATTTCCGTAATTTTGAGTTATTATGTGTTATATTTTAATTAAATTCACTAAGAAGGGTATAATGGGCATAATACTTGGAGAAACCTCTTAGTGTAATAGCTCATCGGAATCGARAGGAAGAGCACTACAGGATAAGATGATGAGAAGTGACTTTCAGTAGCCGGAGAAGCCATAAGGATGGATAAATCACTTTTTAGGAGTAAAATGGTTAATTAATTAATAAAGTGATTTAATTAAGAAATAATAAAATAAAGTAAAAGTCACTTGGAGAGAAAAGGTGAACATAGGGGATAAAAGAGAGATAGGGGYCTCTATTCTCTCATTATGTTGTTTATCATTTTGATGTTTGGCTTCTTGCTAGAGAGCCCATGCACTTGGGGGTTTTGAGGGTTTTGAYTGAACAAACCCTAGAGATCAGCTYAGTGGTGAAAGATCCCACCCAACCTGATCCAAGCTTGGTCATGGAGGTGAAAGATTGCTCCCTCACCATTCTACATCAGTTCTATCTCAGTCATAGGTGGATTCTACAACAACTACAGGTTTAGAGAGAAGTGGTGTGCATCATTGGGGGTTTCTAGCAGGAGGGTGCACTTGAGGAGATGGTTCTGTTCGATTTGGCCAAGGAGAAGGAGATTTGGAGGGTTTTTCTATTGAGATAGCTTGGTAGAGTCCATAACGCTCTTCTTGGCCTACTTTGGGTGTTTTGGTTGAGTATTGATTTATTATGAGTGGCACGAATTCTCCTTGTGAAGGGTGCATTGTAGAAAGAGATTTTGTTCATCTGAGGGATCATCTAAACACCTCCGATCAACAAGAAACTCATCCTAGGGGTTTCTAGTGGCCCGATCTACATTCCGGGAGAGTTTGGGGTGATTTGGAGCACAGGAAGAGGAGGGCCGAAATCTTGGGTAGCTACAACCACCAGGGTAGTGCGCAAGTCAGCCAGTTTGAGGGATTGGCACTCCAGAGGGCAAGGATCTCAACTTGTCATTCATCTCTTGCAGCTATTTGGCCTTTGGAGGCTTGTACCTTCTCCTCTTGGACTTGCTTGAGGGTTATTGTCATTTTGCTACTAGATCTCAGCTATATTGTCCTAGATCTGTAGATATATTGTATCATGATCTTCTACTATTATGAATAATATCAGATCTAAGGTATTTGTGCTATTTACTTGAGTTGCTTCTGTTGTATTCGTTGTGTATATGTTATTGGCTGCAATACTATCTTTACTTACTGCAAACACACAATAAAACTATCATTATAAAACCCAACACAAGTCAAGAGCTTAAAATCAGCAAAGTGCTTGACAAAATGCCACAACCAGAAAACACATAAAACACAATAAAAACTCAATGTTCCAATCAGATCTGGTTGGGAACTTTACACTTACTCCATGACAAGTCATCAAATTATAAAATATTGGAGTAGTTAGATCCATGGTTGACAATATCAAGATATGTGGACACTAGCCTCCTCAAGAGAGGTCACCCTCATCCAAAAACGGGCAATGATATGCAACAAAAACCTCCAAGAGAGGATGCACCATCCAGAAATAGGTATTACTGTTGAGATTTGGGTACCTTGGAAAGTGGTCCCCTTGTGTTTGTGAGTCTCTAAACACAAATGGGGAAATTTTGACCCTCATGCTTGTACTTTATGTTATAATTTCACTTTGAATTTATTCACTTAAGTCTAAGGTGACTTTATTCACATACGTCATCAAGTGACATTAATTCACTTAAGTGTGAATTAATGAACATAAAGTGAACTATGGAAACTTAAGTGAATTTATGAGATCTAATCTCATCCATTCATTTTGGAGAAAGGCTTAGATCTAATTTGGGCCCTTGGTTTTCTAGGTTAGCCTTGAGATTAGGCTAAAGGAGGCAAAGGAGGGAAAATGAGGCTCATTGTTCACTTGTTCACTTGAGAGAGTTGAGTGATGAGAAGAGAAGTCAGGAAGAGAGAAGAAAGCTTGGAGAGGAGAGGGTGCATAATTGTGAGAGGGGGCGCACTTGCCTTGAGAGGGGCGCACTTGTTTAGTGAGGGCGCACATGCTTGGAGGCTCACTTGTGTATAAGGGTGCGCAAGTATACAAGCAAGGCCGAGCTTAGGGAGAGGGCACACAAGGTTGTGGGCGCATTCTTGGAGAAGAAAGGGCGCATATTTCAAGGCTTTAATCAGCCAAGAGAAACGGTGCAAGTTTCAGATCTAGCAGGCAAAGGAAGAAGGGGGGCGCAAGCTTCATTCTAGCAGGCACAAAGAAAGAGGGAACTCCAAAGCATCTTGAGAAGAGTTGCTCTTGTATCAGGTTCCATTGTTTCATTTCTTTGTCGTAGCATTTGCTTGAAGACTCCATCATAAATCTATCTCTTATTGGTTTTACCCATGGGGGTTTTTCCAGGGTCATCTTGACCAAAAACCATTGTGTTTATTTGTCATAGTTTGCTTTGTTAAATATCAGCTGCAGGTGTTAAAGATCTTAGAGGAGAGTTTTCTGTTTTAAGGTATTTGTATGTACTAATTCTGGACAGCATTAATTCCAAATTAAACTCATGCAAACAACAGCCTTAAAAGGGCATTAAACCATTCTGTTAAGGGTAGATTCAGAGGAGGAAAACAAACCTGTTTGCTGTCCTAAAAACAGCAAGAAAACAATCTTAAAAATTACCTTGAAGACTGTGCCTAAACAGGTAAAGGACAAACCTGTTGGGAAGCTCTTAACTTCCTCAAATTTCTTCATGGTATCAGAGCCGAAGGGCACAAGAGGTGGCTGATTTTTGTGGCAAACAGTTGGCAGATTTTTCACTTGTTGGGAAGCTTCATTTTCACGCTTGAGTTTTTTGTGTTGGAGGCAGATTTGTGTTGTTTAGTGTTGCTCAGTTTTACTTGGTCAGTGTTATATCAGTTTTAGCATCAGATGGCAGCCATGTTGGTGGTAGGTTTAAGGGTGGAGGATTGGCTAGCGGGGGTTGGGAATTGGTCTCCGTGGAAGGCCAGGATAGTCTTGATCTTATGGGATATTGTGGAGTATCTTGTGGTTCCTCCTACAGATGGAGTGCTCATGGCTGAGTTCCGGAAGAGGAACATCATGGCCAAGAGGACTATCCTTGATGTGGTCAAGGACCATGTCATTTCTCATATTTTTGGTATAGAGTTTGCATTTCAGATGTGGCAGTCATTATGTGGTCTTTACCAGAGTCCTAACCAAAACCGGAAGATGATGCTCCAGGAAAAGCTAAGGGGCACCAAGATGACGGAGACAGATACAATTACCTCATTCCTCACGAGATTTTCTCAAATTCGTGATGAGTTGGCAGCAATTGGCGAGATAGTAGATCCCTCAGAGTTGGTGAGGACAGCCTTAAATGGCTTTTCCAAACCTTGGGAGAGTTTTGTGCAAGGCATCGTGGCGAGAGAGCATATGCCTAGTTGGGAGAGGCTCTGCGATGACTTTGTGTAGGAGGAGCTTAGAGTTGGTTCCGGATCTTCTAGTTAGCAGTAGGGTGTGGATGGTGATGAGGGTGATCTTGCTCTTGTGGCTAAGGGCAAGAAGAAGACCAAGCAGAGGCCCAAGGTTGGGGCCAAGTAGTAGCAGTCGAGAGGCAGTGAGCATTAGAGGGATATGAGCAAAGTGAGATGCTTTGCTTGTAACCCGTTGGGGCACTATGTTGGACACAGTGTCCCAACAACAAGAAGAAGAAACAGGGTGGTACTGCAGCGACAACAAAGGAGGAGGCGTTTGCCTTTCAGTTTGAGAGGGAGTGTTCCTTGATAGTTTGTTGTTCGATAGTCGAGTCACCATCCAGCGTCAGGTACATTGACAGTGGAGCATCGAGTCATATGTCAGGTGTGAGAGAGCACTTCACTGATCTCTGAGATATGGAGATCAAGTTGGAGATAATGCTTGGAGACGACACCATAGTTAGGGTGGTTGGGCATGGCACGGTTTCCTTTCAGAGGGAGTTGATGTCACCCTTGGTGTTTAGGGATGTATTGTATGTCCCGGGGTTGAAGAAGAATCTTATTTTAGTTTCCTCCATCCGGGATAGGGGGTTTGAGGTGTTCTTCAAAGGAACATAGGTCCTCATTGGAACATAGGTCCTCATTCACCCTAAGGGGTCCAGTGTCATTTCTTGCAGAGTGATTGGGACACGAGAGGGGAACCTGTACAAATTTATTTTCCAGCCTGTGTATGCCTTGACGAGTAGCAACAATAACAGTTAGTTATGTGAGCTATGGCATCGAAGGATGGCTCATTCACATCATGGAGCTCTAAGATCGTTGAGAGAGAGATTGTGACTGGTATGCCACAGTTCAACGTTGAGCACCAGGAGGTGTGCAAAGGGTGTGCTATTGGGAAGTACACCAAGACTGTCTTTCCCAACAGTGACAGTAGATCAACAGGGGTACTAGACTTGATACGCACAGATGTGTGTGGGCCTATGTCACGAGTTTCCTTGGGTGGTTGGGAGTATTATGTTACTTTCATGGATGACCACTCTAGGAAGACTTGGATCGTTTTCCTGAAGACCAAGAGTGAGGTCTTCAAGAGGTTCCAAGAGTTCAAAGCTCTTATGGAGAACCAGACAGGAAAGAAGGTCAAGGTTTTGCAGTCAGACAATGGAGGTGAGTATACCTTCACGGAGTTTGCAAATTTCTATCCCCAACAGGGTATCAGAAGGTAGTTGACCGTTCCTTACAATCCGCAATAGAATGGAGTTGTAGAGAGGAAGAACATGGCCATAGTTGGTGCAGCGAGGTTGATGCTGCATGATCAGGCACTGCCATTCTACTTATGGGCAGAGGCTTGTAGTACTGCAGTATATCTGCAGAACATGACTCCCCATAGAGCTTTGAGTAGGAAGACTCCCGAGGAGGCCTTCACAGGGAGTATGCCTGATGTTGAGCACCTGCGCATATTTGAGTGCTCGACATTCTCTCATGTCCCCCCAAAGAAGAGAACAAAGCTAGATCCCACAGCAGAGAGGGATGCTAGTTGGATACTCAGAGGTCGCTAAGGCCCACTGGGTCTACATTCCAACATTGAGGATAGTGGTGGTGAGGAGAGATGTCAAATTCAAGGTGGATAGAGCCTTTAGGAGATCTCTCAAGTAGAGAGACAGAGTTAAGGAGGTCCCACAGTTGCAGGGTGATGCTTTGCAAGGGACACAGCCTCAGGTGTCGAGTACATCGAGTTCAAGGATGAATGGTCCACCCGGGACAGTTTCAGGTTCGTAGTTGTCGAGTATACAAATAGTTGGTGCTGGTGCTTCAGGGTCACATACTACTTTGCAAAGGTCTGTGCATGAGATTCATGGACACGAGGAGACTACTCCGCCAGAGGTTACATCAAAGAATATGAAACCGAGATGGTTTCAGGAGACCCCGAAGGAAGCCAAGGAGTATGTTGGACAGCCAAAGAGGCTGATGAGAGAGTAGGGTGCCAGAGAGGTTTGGGTCCCACTTGGCTATGGTGACGAGCAGATCAGATTCAAAGGCTACTTTTGATGAGTAGGTTGCAGACTTACTCACCGAGTCCTTGTCAAGGGGCAAGGAAGTCCACTTCAGGGACAAGTTGGGAGTGGTGAGTGACACTTTCCTCGGTAAGAGGGAGTGTTGAAATTTGGTTACCTTGGAAAGTGGTCCCCTTGTGTTTGTGAGTCTCTAAACACAAAGGGGGAATGTTTGACCCTCATGCTTGTACTTTATGTTATAATTTCACTTTGACTTTATTCACTTAAGTCTAAAGTGACTTTATTCACTTAAGTYATARAGTGACATTAATTCACTTAAGTGTGAATTAATGAACATAAAGTGAACTATGGAAACTTAAGTGAATTTATGAGATCTAATCTCATCCATTCATTTTGGAGAAAGGTCTAGATCTAATCTGGGCTCTTGGTTTTCTAGGTTAGCCTTGAGATTAGGCTAAAGGAGGCAAAGGAGGGAAAATGAGACTCATTGTTCACTTGTTCACTTGAGAGAGTTGAGTGCTGAGAAGAGAAGCGAGGAAGAGAGGAGAAGAAAGCTTGGAGAGGAGAGGGCACACCATTGTGAGAGGGGGTGTACTTGCCTTGAGAGGGGCGCACTTGTTTAGTGAGGGCGCACATGCTTGGAGGCACACTTGTGTATGAGGGTGCGCAAGTATACAAGCAAGGCCGATCTTAGGGAGAGGGCGCACAAGGTTGTGGGTGCATTCTTGGAGAAGAAAGGGCGCATCTTTCAAGGCTTTAATCAACTGAGAGAAAGGGCGCAAGTTTCAGATCTAGCAGGCAAAGGAAGAAGGGGGGCACAAGCTTCATTCTAGCAGGCAGAAAGAAAGAGGGAACTCTAAAGCATCTTGAGAAGAATTGCTCTTGTATCAAGTTCCATTGTTTTATTTCTTTGTTGTAGCATTTGCTTGAATATTCCATAATAAATCTATCTCTCTTACTGGTTTTCCCCATGGGGGTTTTTCCAGGGTCATGTTGACCAAAAACCATTATGTTTATTTGTCATGGTTTGCTTTGTTAAATACGTGTTAAAGATATTAGAGGAGAGTTTT
>ML794631.1:2674-18187 GCA_009831015.1 Picea engelmannii
GGGGAAATGAGAGAGGAGATGGATCCGTTGAGGAGGATATAGAAGTTGTTAAAGTGAGGTGAGGAATAATATGGACCCAAAAGAGCAGAGTAGAGAGAGAGTCTAAAGGTACGCAAGAAGAGTTGAGTGAAGGAGGAGAGAAGAATAAAGAAGTGGAAGAAAGTTACAAGAGTGCACGATGAGAGATCAGGCTCAGAATGAAAAGGAAGGATACCATACCAGGAGGAAGTGAAGAATATTGTGTTATGTTGGAGAGGAGCACATATAAAGATAGGCCCCTGAAGAGGCACGACATTGAGAGTAGGGTATCCAGTGGAGATACAAGTAGTAGTGATAGTAGGGGCCTAGAAAATGAAGTCCAAATCCTTTTGTTGTTGCATAGTGTCTCAACTTTACGGGATGATAAGGTGCAAAGTAGAGGCGCAGAAGTCGGAGAGGAATATGGAGGATTCCCTAGTAGTGGGGGAGAAGAGTAAGCAATAGTGGATGGTCTTGTGATGATGCAAGTAGTAAACTCTCTGGGTTCCCTCACAAGAAATGTTATAAGAATATGGATTTACCACCCTTTGAACCACCCCCCTTATGCATTTGTAGCCAAAAAGAAATAACAACAGACAACAAGATGATTGGAGTAGAAGAAAGAGTAGGAGAAAAAAGAAGGGAAGCGATGAGTGAATAAGAAGATGAAGTCAGTGCTACTTCACCAGGAAGAGTATCAGTACCAAGATCCCAGACCCGCAACAGTTAGTTCAGAGGACATTTTTCGAGATTACGGATGGTGAAACATGATAGTACCCTGAGGTTACTCGTGTTCCATGGAATGGGTAGAGATGATGCAAAGAAAAATTGGTTCACCTATGAGACAATATGGTCTATGAAGAGGATCACAAATGAGGTGTCGAAGATTTCACAGTTGGATACCACATTTAGGGATAGATCCCTAACATGGTATATGAAGTACAAGGCCACTGCGCCAGCGAGAAAGATGAGGTCCCTGACAGAGATCAAGATATATTTTCTTAACGAATTCCAAAATCCTAAGTCAGAGTCTCAATTTATTATAGAGATTAAGGAGATAAAGCAGAAACCTGTAGAGACCGTGTGGGATTATGACTAACGGTTCATGATTTTTTTGGATAGGATGACGTTCCAAATATAGAACGTGCAACATAGAGAATGGTTCATTGAAGGGTTTCTTCCTCATATCTGAGTCCTTCTTACCCAACAGAAGGTGACTACTAAGGTAGAAGCAGTGGAGATTGTGATGCACCTAGAGGCTACACCCAGAGGAGGAGAGACATAGGTATGTTTGGCGCAGGTACAGTCTCATTTGGCCAACCTGATGATGCAATTGCAATATATCGCAAAGACAAAATTCATGCGCGAGAAAGTATGGTGCACAACGTCCAGGTCAAAGGGGCATCATATAGATGAATGTCCTACACTTGGAAACTATATGGAAATGGGTGTGTCGAGTGCATTTCTGGTTGGACCTCAAGTAAAGTGGTGTGAAATTTGAAGGCAGTGGAGCCATATACCACCTTGCTTCCCAACACTGGAAAAATATCAGAAGAAACATCATACTCCATTTGGTGAATTCTACAAATCTATGGGACATGATGTGAACAACTGTCGATCACTCCAGATGATGAAACACCATACCCATGATGTATTCCAGGTTCAAGAGGAACAAAAGGGTGGTCACCATGGCGATGTTGAGAGATTTGGATATCAAGGAGTTCCTAGAGGTGGATATGGACATGGTCATGGATGAGGATATGGAGGAGGGGGAGTTAGACCCCCCACTTGTTTTAATTGTCGAGAGATAGGCCATGTGAAAAGATTTTGTACCAAACTGCATGCTCTATGTGGGTACTATTGCATCCCCGAGCATGTTACAGAGGATTATCCCAACTTACTGAAGAAGTGGGAAGAGAAGAAAGCACATTGAAATATGGTGAATGTAGAGCTGCACGGGAATCATAAAAGTGATGATGAAGTTGATGTATGATTGATAACTCAAGGCGAAGCCAAGATGAGAATGGACTTCGAGCAAGGTGAAATCTCAGGTCAAAATCCAAAGGGGAAGATAAGAAAGGTGGTGTAGCCCCTTATAATTTTGATGCCACTCAACAGAAGCAGTTTCTACGCGACATGTAGAGGGACATACAGGAAGAAAGAGCAAAAGAAGAGTTACAATACATGACATAATGATCATATGAGGAGGCCTAGATCCATGAGGAAGTACTATAAGTGACACAAAGGTCACTAGAAGAGGTGTGTGTCTGTGAAGAATTGCAGCACGCCACGCAGAGGTCGGTGGAGGTAGCTCGCATACATGAAGAAATACAGTGCACAACATAGAGGTCATTGGAAGAAGCGTGCAGAAAAGAGGATTTGCAACATGTCGAATAAAGGATAGTCGAGGAACATGTACATGAGAAGATGAAGTGCATTGCGTGAGAATAAAAAACCGCATCAATTGGGTCTTGAAACAAAGACTAAGGACCAAGTAAGTAACTTCTTTCACTGTTGTTTAAGATTGTTAAGTGATCCTAATGTTGCACGAAAGTTGACGCAAATATTAGCAACCTGCATGGGGGAAGAAGGGATGGAGAGATTTATATCAGACCCCCTACCAGAAAGGGATATGTGTCAGGTCAATATGCAGAAGTGCACATGAAGAGAGTTCAACATGACAATTGAACTCAATATTTATGAAATGGATGGATTCATGTTGGATCTGGGTTCTGATGTGAACATCATGTCTTAGTCATGGGAACTGATGGGTAATTTGAACTTGGTTTGGTCTCCCATTCTACTAGGTTGGAGAATCAATATCGACTAAATATTATAGGCCAATTGGAGCAAGTTGAAGTAAACATAGAAGGGTGAAGACGAAGGTTGATTTTGATGTGACAGAGATTATGGATGATTATGATCCCTACCCTACCCTGCTTGGCATTGATTGGGCCTTCAAAAACAATGCAGTATTGAATTTGAAGAAGCGATATATGTCATTTGAGACTGACACCATGTGTGTGGTCGCACCTTTAGATTCTAATGAAGGGGATAGGTACAATGAGCCAATAGATGAGGACGTGTGGAGATCATTTATTGAGAATATCTACAAGATCACAGGGAATAGGGAAGATTATGTCAATACAATGGTGGATGGAGAATTAAGTTGGAGTAGCGTGAAGTCATATGACACATATTCAAAAGATTCCATGGAGAAGCGGCAACAAAAGATATATGAGGTTTCTACCCGAAGGTGTACAAAAATAATTAAAGTAGTATGTTAGATTGGCTCTATTATACATGATGCATCGCATTTTGATGGGACAAGGTTGGTGGAAATCTTCTTGGTAGATATGGAGAAGACCATTCTGGAATATTGGTGGGTTAATGCCATGGATGTCGTAATACAATGAACACGTGTGCATTAGTGGGAAACACAACATCAAACCATACAGGGTTGAGTGCAAGTGGTTGAACTGATCACAGTCAGGTTCCATTCAATCTCTGATTTCGATTTGGCCAATCGGTATAAGGGCACTGAAGATCCCTAGGATCATATTGACTACTGCGAGAGGCGATGGACTACCAATAATATTCCTTGCACCAATGGGTCCATTGGTTCATTCATACAATGGATATGGTTCCTAGGAGCTTGTACATTCATGAGGAACTCTAGAAACAAATGGTACACTAGGTTTAGGTAAGCACACAGTTTTTCTCAACATTTTGCTTTATCACAGAGGACCCACATCAAAAGGAGGCCCTCCTCTAGATCAAGAATTTTATATTTCACCATCAACCAAAGTATGTCAGGTTGAAGGTGGTATGCCTGTACCATCATCCAGTGGTAAATTTGAAAGAGTTCATCCACTGCTGGAAGGTCGAGGTGGATGATATTGACAATGATGACCCCAAAGGAACACAAATCAAAGAATATGAGGGTGAGTGCGTGCTAGAGGGAAAAGCAGTGAATATGGTTGCATCGGAATATCATTTTTCGATTAATACAAAGAAACATAATATCAATATTGAGGAAGTTCCTAAAATGGCTATCATTGGATACTATAGGGATAAGGAATTGCCACCCATGTCATCGACTTACTCAAGGAATATGAGGACTTGTTTCCCCGTAGCTTCTCCAAAATGAAGGGAATTGTAATATCTTTGGGGGCTATGAAAAGTCACCTTAAGATGGATGCCAATCCTGTCAAGAGGAGGCCATATCAATTAAATCCAAAATATAACTAAAAGGTGTACAAGGAGTTGGATCAGATGTTGGATGTTGGAATCATTGTCCTGATGGAAGAATCGGATTGGATTAGTCCTATGGTAGTGCAACCCAAGAAATAGGTGATATTCGAATCTGTGTAGATTTTAGAAGCCTTAATGCAGCATGTGTGCATGATCCTTTCCCTACCCCTTTCACCAATGAGTTTCTGGAGAATTTTGGAGGGCGAGAAGCCTACTCTTTTACAGACGGCTTTTCGAGGTATCATCAAGCTTGGATCGCATAGGAGGATCAATCCAAAATCACCTTTGCGATGCAGTGGGGTTCCTTTTATTATACCATGATGCCATTTGGACTGAAGAATGCACCCATAGTTTTTTCCCAGATAGTGGTCACAGCCTTCAAAGAATTTACCCACAAGTTCCTTGAAGTTTATTTGGAGGAATGGACAGTGTTCAATTTTATAAAAGAGCACATGCAAGCCATTTACTTGATGTTGGATCGATGTCATCGGCTCTAGATTTCTTTGAATTTGAATAAGTGAAATTTTTGTATGCCTTTCGGAACACTATTGGGGCATGTAGTTTGCAAGGATGGATCGCTAGTCGACCAAGCTAAGATTGTCACCATACTAGATATGGTGGCCTCCACTATGGTCACGAGTTGCATTCCACATTAGGTCATACAAGATATTATCGGTGGTTCATTTAGAACTATGTGAATAGTGTAGCCCCTTTGGAGAAGCTACTGTGCAAAGATACCTAGTAAATATGGACATAGGAATGTGAGGAATCCTTGGATACACTGAAAGATAAACTAGTCACTATGTCAATCTTGGTTTTTCCTGAATGGTATAAGCTCTTTCGTGTTTGTGTAGATGCATCATCCATTGCACTATGAGAAGTTCTTGCACAACTAGGTGAAAGGAATATTGATCATCCATTCTATTTTTCCAATCGCAAGTTGTGCAATGCCGAAAATAATTATACAACAATCAAGTGTGGGCCTTACCGTGGTGTATGCCTTGCAGAAGTTTTGACATTACTTGTTGGGAACCTATTGTGTCAGGCACTACAACCCTCCATTTTCTTGAAATCTATTTGCAAAGTCCTCTCAAGAAAATGGGGCCCCTTGTATTTTTCGACTTTGGAAATCTTCTCCAATAGTTTCTTCATCTTGCTCTAAAAATTGTTCATCAAGCTTCACTTTTTCTTAAGTTTACATCTGTCACATTCATAGCACTTGGAAATTTTCAAGTCAAGTCTTTTTGGATTTTTGGAAAAGTTGATGAAAAGTTCTCCGATGTATATCAGAGAATTTACCCTCAACTCCTCTGATGCACATCGGAGGAGTTCTCCTTAACTCTGTCGATAAGATTTGTTGAGTTTTTCATGTTTTCTCCAATCATCCTTTTTATAACCCAACTTACTTGCAACTCCTCCGATGAAATCAGAGGAGTTAGTGTCAACTCCTTTGATTTCATAGGAGGATTTGTTTCAAACCTCTTCTATTAACATCGAAGGACTTACTAACAAATCCATCGGTTTTAATATGTCCCCCAACCCGCATTTATTACAAAATTTGCCAAAACTTATATATACAAACGCTCTCTCTCGACCCTTATCATTTCATTGATTCTTTAGAAAAGGTAAGAATCAAAAAGCGGAAGAAAACATAACCTAAGTTTTATTCACCCTTCACCACCCACCGATCTCCATGTGCCAACCAATTGACAAGTAAGCCCTACCACTGTCAATTTCTCTTTCTTTAGCTAGGGTTAGGTTTGATTTGATTTGCTTTGTTTTTCCTATTTGTGCCCTAGAAATCTAGTCCATTTCTGCCAAAATCCTTACGACGTTAACCCTCAACTTCTCCCTGCAACCTAACTTCACTCTACCGACAATTTTCTAAGACCCATTGGGAATTGCCTCTTCTCTCTCAGGGAAGAGGTTTCCAAAATACCCTTTGTCACAGTCTCGCTTGCAAGACTCGCCCACATCCATGACCTTTCAAAACCAATAGTCTCGATTAGGGCTTGCACACCCATGAATTAACACAAAACAGATGCGATGTTTTGACCGTCGGGGGGTTGTGTCTCAATATTTAGTTATCAGAATCCATTTCCTTAGTTATCGATGCAGTTCATACTAACCTAGCCGACTCATATTTTGAACACTCCACACATTGTTTCCCAACTCCTTTGAAGATGTATCGGAGGAGTTAATCCCAACTCTGCCACTCACCCTCAACTTCACTTCTTCATTGGCAGTCTTGACATCAAGTTGTTTGATCCCATCGGATCCTTTCTTTCAACTTGCTTAATACCTATTAGAGCCTTTAACATTAACTTTGTTGATGGATTTCAGGAGAGTTGTTGCCAACTTCTCCGATTTACATCGAAGAAGCTGACATTAACTGCTTTGATTTGGATTTTAAGCATATTTTAAGCCTTTTTATTCCCTAATTTATACTAGATTGCATGTAATGCATGCTATCATTTTATTGTCTTCTGGTGATGATCTCCCATCAAGCATTATCTCAAGTGAGTCCTCGGGTATTTCAAGATACTTAGAATAAATTTTGTATCATTTATGATCTTAGTCTTCGCACTAATCCCACCTTTTCTTTACAGGTTTATATATGGCTCCCAAAAAATAAATGAGAAAGGCATCTGTCACCAAGGCCTCTGGTAGCGGTCGACAGATCAAAGAAGAACCAAATGTGGTCAGAGCCACATATGATGACACATTTGGACTCTTGGAAAAGGAGGGAGAGACACTCAAGTGGGGTGATGTGTATCGCATGTTTAAGAAATCAAATTTCCCCGTCGAGGTTAAAGACCAAGATGAGTTGAAGATATTCAGAAATATCTGGAGATCTCAAATATTCAGAGTTGAAACCCATGTTTTTGTATTCCCTTGTGTCGATGCCATCAATTGGATCATAAAACATGACGGTATGGGAAATAAATGTGTTTTCAATGCCAAGGGAGAACCCATAGCATCATTTCGACCTGAGGACCTAGAAAAACGTTTTCACCTCGACAAAGGATAAAAAAATATATACATTAATATTCTTGAGGAGTTCCAACACACAGCTAAAGATCTATGCCCCAAGTGGTACAAACCTAAAAAACAGTTCAAGCACGAGCCCAATGGAGGTTACCCCACAATTCCCTTGAGGAGACCCTATCAATGTATGGTGGCTATTTTGTGTCGGTTGTACATTGAACTAGATGCATCCAATTTATTCCTATCGTACATGCCATTGATATATTATTTTTCAAACGAGGGACTATATTTCAATTGGGATGACATTTTCTCAGCAAATCTGACAGTATCTCTCACCATGGTCGCAAAATCTCAGGCCGAGGACCTTTCCAAGTTTCCATATGTCCTCATACCTCATAAAAATCATGTGTGTGGCTCATATGTTTCCAAGTATGGGATGGAGATGGCATCCCTCGGACCCAGTAATCCACATATATTGAAAAGTGCTCTGGGAGCAAAAGTATCGAACAAAATATCAGAAGATATGTGAACATCTCTTTTCTCCTCTCTACGAATCGATATTTTTCACGATGCCCCCATGCATGACTAATAAGGCGATAACCATCATAAGAATAATTGGTGATTATTATCTCATAGAATATGGAACTTATATAAGGGTGTTCGGCGCTATGAATCCCCCTCATTTGCTTCCTCAGTTCGTGCTAGACAAATTAATGCTCCAAGAAGTAGTGCATCAAACATTAATCCATGGAGTAGGAGGGATATTGTATCAAGGTAAGAAAGTGATATGGACACCACTATCATTGTATGTACACACCTACTTCTTCTCAAAAAACAAGCAAGCGCAAGAAGAGTTAAACTCCCTACTAGCTTATCATTTTGGAGAAGAATGTTTCAAAAGGCATGACACTAAGGGATTCATAAAAGATCATTTCAAAAAAATGGGACTCCCCTGGGAATACACGATAGAGACTTGGGATGAGGAATAAGTGCATCGCAATCCATGAACCTATGATGACGTTATATTCCATAGATTAGGTCAACCCGTAGGAAGGATCACAGATGAAGAGAGAGTGAGAGAAGAAGCCCACAAGAAGGAAGAAAAAAAAGTAAGAGAAGGGTCATATCTCATTTCCATATGTGTACACCCAGGATCGACAGAAGAAGAAGAAACACTAGTCGATAAGAAAAGAAGGGATAAAGATAAGGTCTACTAGAAAAAGAATTGTGTTGCCAAGAAGAAGAGAAAGATCGAAGCAACAAATATTGAAGTAGCAGTTGTAGCTGAATTAGAAGAAAAGTCTGCAGCACAAAGAGAATCTAAACAGAAAGTGACAACAGAAAAAGAAGCAGTGGCACCAAGAGAAGTAGTGGAAGAGGCAGTCAAGGAAGCAACTAATAACGCAGCCAAAGAAGAGAGACAAAATAAAGATGTTGAAATTAGAAACGATGAAACTCAACTAATGGATACTCACATCCTGAAGGTATCAACAACAAGCATCGGCACACATACATCGTTCAATGGTTTAGGACTAGGGCTCTAGGATCCATTTCAACCAAGTCGGTTGCCCAATTTAAGAAGCTTCACTTATGACAGCAATTCTAGAAAGATCGTGCAAGAGAAAGTAAAGAAAGTACTGACAACTCAAGCAATGCCTATCTCATTCCTTACGCAAGTTCCCATAATAAGATATGTTAGGGAGAATCCAATAGCCACTACCTTAGTTGGCACTACATTCGTGAATGTTAATGAAGACAATATTCAGAGGTTGTGCCAATAGAACCAAGAGAATGAAGCCAGAATCACGGAACTAGAAGAGAAACTCCAACAAATGAAGGTAGATGAAAGCAGTTTCCATAATTTCAAGGAAAGCGTTGAAAAAGTGAGGACAGAGTTGAAAGAAGCCATCATATATATGTATACACATCTACATCTCTTCCAGTAAGTGTTCGCTACTATCATAGATCAGCATGGTCAAGTACAAGAAAATATTACACAATTTATCACGATCTGGGATGAGTTATATCGACCAATGGATCGTGGAGAATCCTGATACACCATCTGAGCTTGATCACCACTCTAAAATCAAGAGGAAAATGGATATATATTCATTAGAGAAATATCATCATGTTGGGCAAAGAGATGATAAAGAAACTACCAAATCAATGGAAATATGCTTGAAACTACACAAGGTTGCTCAGGAATTAATTAAAGGATGTTGACTTCCTCAATTAGAAGAACTTGGACCAAACCTGGTCATGGAGGAGTTAGTGGACAAAGTTCAAGATAGCACTAATCATCGACGAAAGGTCACCAAATCAGCTACCAAAGTGACCATGGACCTGATAGAGAAGCATATTATACAACCTACTAGATTCCATACCATGATTCAAGAATTCATGGATACTTTGTCTAAGGATATGTAGGTCATCGAAGACAACATAGTTATGCACGCTGCAACACTAGAGGAATTACTCTACCAAAGGAGCATTTCCCTGTATGACCAGCTGGAGGTGTGGACGTTTTACCTCAGGGACAGAAGTTCTGAATGAGACAAATTAGCAATTAGAAATTTCTATTACCCATATTCTATTTTGTTTTTTTCTCAACCAACCCCAATTTTTTCCTTATTATGTACACTTGTCATTAGGCAAAAAGCAGTTGAACAATTTTGTAACAACTTCTTTCAAGGGAATACAAAGAGTCACTTAGCAGTTATTAATGATTGTCTAGAAGAAAGAAGATGTCCATTTTTTAGATGGTTCTTCAAGCACTGTATAGACTCAAGAACGGATTCAAGGACATTTACTCTGTGAATGAATATTGAGAAGCCCTCAGGGCCAGTTTTTGCAAGAAAGAAGAATGTATGTGTGAAGTTGTCTTTGCTTTGAATTGTTTCAAGTGGGATGTATGTTGTTCACATGGACTGTAAGAATGTTTGTTTTCTTATAGACTGGTCTTATGCATTCAATGTTATTCTACATTTTTTATTATTCTTTCGTATATCTTCAAGTCCTGAGATCATTGAGTTGTTAATACACGCAGAACTATAATTTAGATTGTTCTTGTTATATGTATGTATGTACATGTTTCTGACCTCGCACCTTCATTTCAGCTACATGTGTGGGGGTTTTATGCAGAGTTTGGTTTCATTTACAACTCACCTAGTTACTTTAGCATGCTCCTAGCTAGGATGGGGTAGGATAGATTAGAAGTAGATTAAGTTTTTTTTATACATAGTCTTCATCTACATATTTGCATTGCATAACCATTCATCATCCACCTTCATCAGTAGACCAAACTGCAACCAGTAAAACCCAAAACCAACAATGGTGAACCCGAGAGTACCCCTTACTGTTGTAGGGTGAATTCTACCCCCTCAACAAAACCCCATTTAAATTCTTCACTGACCATTTTGTGCTCAAGTATTTGGTCAACAAGCTAGTCTTGGGAGGGAGAATATGTCGTTGGTTTCTACTCTTCTAGGAGTTCAATTTTGAGGCCGTTTTCAATTCGGGGAAATACAATGTTGGACCAAATCATCTATCGTGGATTGAGTCTGGTGAAGCTAGTCGGAGTCTAGATGATGAACTCCCCAATGCGCAACTCTTCCACATAGAAGTAGTTCTTGATTAATTAGTTTATATCTTTGAATTCCTCACATCAGGACAAGCTCCAACAAGGTATACTCTGGCCCAACGTCATTAATTGGTGACCTATAGCACAAACTATCAGTTGATTGTCATACAATTGTATAAGTTGGGATCTAATGGAATTATTCCCAATTGTGCCTTAGAAAATGAATGGGACCCCATTGTGTATGAAGCACATCATAGTATTGTAGGGGGGCATAATGCAGGTAAGGACACCACGTGAAAAGTTCTACGTGCAGGGCTTTGGTGGCCTTCACTCTTCGTCGATGCCAAGGAGAATTGTAAACACTGTGATGTATGTAAATAGATTGGAAAGCCTTACCGAAGAGATGAGATCCCTCTGTTTTTGGTTAAAGAGTTGGAAGCGTTTGAGAAATGGGAAATTGATTTTGTGGGCCCCATTAATCCTCCCATGCGTCGGATGGGTGCACGCTACATTATTACGACCACTAAATATCTGACAAGATGGGGAAAATTTTCATCAGTTAAGGATTGCACAACAAAAATGATTGTGTGGTTCATCTTTGAGAATGTGATTACCAGATCCAGTTGTCCAAAGGTGATGATGAGCGACCAGGGCTCGCATTTTCTGAATGGCACCATTCGAGGACTCACCCAGGAGTTTATGATCCTCAAGCTAACAGTATGGTGGAAGCTTTCAATAAAATTTTAGAACATGCATTAAACCAAAGTTTGTAATGCTCAGTGTGATGACTAGGATCAATGGATCCTGGCAATATTATGGGAATATTGCACAACCTGCAAAAGGATAATGAAGTGCACTCCATTCAGATTGGTCTATGACAAAGAATTAGTCATGCCATTCGATTTTATTGTTCCCAACTTACAAATTGCTCTAGCTACTTACATGACATATGAATTGTCACTTCAACACAGGTTGGATACACTCATGGAGCTCGAGGAGGATCGTTTGCTAGCAGGATTCATCCAAGTGGTCAGAAAGCATAGACAAAATGCATGGCATGAGTGCAACATCTGTCATAAAATGGTCCATCCAGGTTCTTTGTTGTTGTTGTACGATAGCAAATATTTACAACGTCCTGGAAAGATACATATGCATTAGTTGGGTCATTTTTCTCCTGGTTTGCATCAGTAAATCTAGTTCTGCTGAGTTTGCTACATTGCAAGGCAAGACACTCAAGGGACTTTTCAATGGAAGCGGGTTGAAGGTGTATTATGGCCCGTAGGGTTCGGCTATCACTTAGCTACATTTCTCCAACCTAGAGTTTCGTAGGGTAGGATTAGTGTAGGATGTTCAATAGGTAGAAGAGAAAATAGTCAGCATAATTCACCTTTTTGGCAGCACAACATACACTCCAGTCACACAAGCAAAATAGATAGATTGACATCTTTTCATATTCCCAATATTTCCAATTCGGATCAAATTTATGGCCTACGTACAAGGTATTGGATCTAACAGAACATTCACACGGGACTGCGCTGAGCTACCTAGTGCTACATTAATTTGAAGGGTCAAGCAATCTGGTTCGGCCAGATCACTCACAACCCTGGCATGTAATTAGTTATGACACCACATTCCAAAAGGAAAATCACCAGTACGAAGGATTTGAACCGTTATCTCTTCATCTGTGGGGCTTCACTGGGACTCTATAATTCTTCTTCGATCATTCACATCGACCGGTTCTTTGTCTCATTCTTTCTGGAACCTCCAATTGTTCTCCACTCTATATATACCCACTTTTTCCCACCCATCCATAGGAGAGATCCTCCATGTCCCATTCTCTCTCGCCCTCGCCTGTCACTCACCCCCCCAAGTTCTCTTTCTGCTCACTTCTATCCTTCCATTTTCCACTGATCATACCATCTCTTGTTTTAGGTCTCCTTTCATGACTCAACTTAGTATATGTTTTGGGACTTGTAATTCCCAATCCGGCCAAGCAACCAGAGAGCCCATAGTCCAGTTTTCACGAAGGTTGACAATTAGACATCAGTTGTTAGGTAGAGGTCCCACCCTCTTATTCACCAACAAGACACAGTCTAGTAACACATAGTTCCTCAGACAGTGCTTCGAAGCTATGGAAATACACCATCTCTCTAAGCCTGAAGACGGTGTGCATGTCACCATGGATAATCACCTTTTTTGAAGTGGATAGCCCAAGGCTATGAGTTATCCTCTCAACAGGGCTGTGAGGTCCCCATATTCCATCCTCTAGTGATGGGTCAACGAGACAAGAGGATGATGATTCTCTCTCCTGATGGAACTCTTCCTCAAGATCTACTTCTCGTAGGTAAACGAGTAATTGGGCCAAGTTCTAGTTGTAGCGCTTGGTTTAGTTAGGGTGAAATTTTTTGGACGAAGTGCTTTAAACAGATCCCTCATTCATAACTCCAGAAACCATCAAAGATAGAGAGTTCGAGCATCTAGCCAAATGAATCCCAAATCCATCGCTTACCTTGAGGACTGCTTGACCCATTCCAAGACCTATGTCGAGTTGCAACTACAGTTTAGACAAATGATTTTCTCTACATACCCAACTGCAACCACAACTTCGTTTGATACTCTGGTTCTCCAATGATGATGTTTTTCTCTCACTTAATCCCCACATTATTCACTCCATGAAGCCATTGGCTCGAGGACGAGCCAAATAATAGTGGTGGGGGCATGTTGGCACCCAAAGTTTTGGGTAAAGATTAGGCGTGCACACAAACAAAGTTTTGCACGCCTATTCTAGTTTTGCACGTGCTCAAGCAATAACGCGAGGGGTGATAAGAGGTGCACTCATCAAATAAAGTTTTGTTAATGCACGCCAATTCAATTTCTCCCAATGTGTGTCAATATGAGTTTTGTGATGCATGCCAGAAATAAGGAAGACACTGCATGCATGCCAGAATCAAGAAAAGAATCTTCGCGAAATCTCCTCGAATGATTACTACAGGAAGCATGAGGGAACGTGGATTAGTATGAAGATGCGTTGGCAAGGTAGTTGCGATTGCCACAATTCCAAAGAGGCTACATGGAATGCATGCAGATGATATAAGCGTGCAGGACTAGCAATCAGAGGAGTGAGTGGGGAAGAACTGAAAGTAACAAAGCATTAGAGCCAAGAAGCAGATAAAAGGGAGCATCGACAACATAAAGAGAGTTAGTTAGTTGGTTGTTGGTTGATGGTTGTGGGTTTTGTTTTTTTCTTTAGTTAATGACCTTGATATCGCTCTAAGCCTATGTTTTTGTAATGTCTCTAGTTGTAAGTCTGAGTCTGTCACATATGTAGAATCTGAAGGAAAGCACACGACGATATGTAATGTAACACTGGTAAAATGTATAAGAGAGCAAGGCTCTGTTGCTATCAATTTATGAGTTTCTTAATGTATGTTTGTGATGTTTGAATGAATAGAATAAATCTCCAGTGAATCTGTTCTTATGATGTGTTGATAATGTGTCAATTGAATGTGTGTGTTGTTGTTGCATAGTGTTAGTTGTTAAGTAGTTTTCAATGAATGAACTGAATGCCAACTCGGATGAATTTATGTGTAATTAGTCCTTCGTCATCGACACAAGACCATATGGTCTCTGTGATCCTCATGGTGTCTCAGGTGAGAGCTTCTTCAATCTTGGTTGAGGATTGATATGTCGATGACTTGGGGGTTTTGTTGGTCAAATCTGAATGAACCCTAAGTCTACAAACCCCCAACCATTAAGAGGAATGCGTGCAGACGTGAACAAGCCAACAAAAACCCAACTCCTAGAAAAATTACTCATATCATAATTGGAATGGAGAAATATCTAAGATCAACAAGAAATAAATTCAAGGTTGGATAATTTTGTAAAGAAGATGATCCTAGAAATAACAAGATAAGGCACATGGTTTGAAAGTTGTATAAGCACCATGTTACTTCCTTGGTCGTACTATTCACGTATCTAGATGGGATTCAATAGATAATACAAATATTCAATTTGAAGGATAAACAAATGTAATTGGATGTAAATATTCAATTTGAAGGATAAACAAATGTAATTGGATGTAGAAGGATGTATGGTTTCTTTCATGTGTAACATTATTCGTTCTCATGATGACTCTTGACTTCAAACACATTTAGTAAGTTGATTCATAATATTAGTGGTTATTTTCTTTTTAGTTATAATTTCCTTGGTCCAAGATGGAAGAGGACGTGGACGATCATAGGGAAGCTAAAGAGTTAGGGAAATGTGAAGAGTCGCCCTTTGTAACTCCTCTTTTAATGCTTCTATATATGCATGTATTCAACCATTGTAAAGAGACTTTTTTTTTGGTAAGAGGAACTTGGGAGGAGAATTGTGCAATTCGAGTTTCAAGGGTAAATGCAATACAATTTACACAAGATTGTAGTAGAGGATTGCTTTAACTCATTTGTTACATTATCTCATAGATGACATGTGAATATTTTTGTATTAATGTGCATTCAATAAGTTCATATTAATGTTATATTTACCTTGTTGCATAATGAAATTAATGATTGTAAATTCTGAATTTGTTGGTTTGTGTAGATGCAAAAAATTTGGGATCATAGAGGAAGAAGAATGTGCTTTTCTATTTTTGAATAGTTGCATCTTATTTCATTTCTTGTGCTTAATCTTTC
>ML794631.1:34030-46882 GCA_009831015.1 Picea engelmannii
AGTTGTCCCTCCACGTGTGCTTGCTGACGATGCTCCTGCATCAAACATTCTGTGAAACCTAGAAAAACAAGAGCATGGAACTGTAAATATCTAGAATCAAAGGGAAAGAACTTGGTGACCAGGGAGGTCCTAGTGAGAGCCCAAGTCAGAACCAAGTCATTTGAGTGTTTAAATATTTCAAATAGACCGATGGTTCATCAAGCCTCTGTCAAATTTTGAATGAAGCATTTTTTAGAATACCCCAAAGTTTCATTGGGTTATTTTGAAAATGATCTTTCAAAATCTTTCAAACTCGCATAATGGTTCATTGAGAAATCAATCTTTTGAATTCCAATATCTTTCAAATTCACCCGACAATTCATCAAGGGTCTTTCAAAGAACAATTTATGCATCTTTGGAAATTTCTAGATGCTTAATTGAAAAACTTTCACATTTTGAATGAGACTTGTTTTAAAAATGTCTCATGGTTCATTGGACCGCTTTCAAAGTTGTTACTTGGTATCTTTTGAAATTGATTCGTTAGAAATGGCCCATTAGTTCATTGGCTAACTTTTGAACATGTATTGTTTCTTATTCCGATCCATCCAATGGTTCATCAATCTGATTTCAAAGATCATATTTTAGAAATTACCGATATTTCATCAAGGAACTATCAAAGATGTTCTCACCCTTCTTTCAAAAGTTCCTATAGTTCATTAGGACTTTATCAAACATTTTAATGCCACATATTTCGAAATGGAGAAATGGTTCAACATGACACTTTGAACATTTTTTATGAGCATCTTTTGAAAACCCTCTATCATTCACTACGATGTTCTCAAAGGTTAAATGACATATCTTTTGAAGACCCTTGATAGTTCATAAAGGGGTTTTCAAAGTTATAACAACATATCATTTAAACTTTCTTAGTGGTGTATCAAGCCCCCCTCCAAATTTCAAAGTGTGGCTTTAATGGAGAAATATACATGAACTTTCCAATATAATTTGGATTTAATGCAACCACAACCTTTCAAATTAGCATATCTTTCACCTACCTTCGAGTATCTTTGCCCCATGTTCGAATTGAATGTTGTACCTAGACATCCATGAATTATTAAAGGATCGTGATCTAGATTATTTTGAGAACGAAATGAAGGTAGAGATATAACAATGAAATATACAGAGATATTGCAATAAACAAAGAAATTCAGTTATTCACAATTTTTATTAATGAGAGAATTTACAGAAACTATAAAATTATAGAGTGAATGACTCGTTAGAATGGTGGCATCTTATCTCTGAGAAGAGATGTGATGGCTACATTCATTCACAAGAAGATGATGATATTTTACAATGAGGCTCTAAAGGTCTTTTTAACACAAATAAAATCTAAAACCCTAACCCCGGAAGATGAAATGACAAAAGGTTTGTGGGCCCCGATGGGGGTAGTTGGTACGTCAACTTCCCAAGGTCGTAAATTTTGCATACGATCTTCGTTTGGGGTACATGATAGCTCATTTGAAAGGTATATCTGAGGAATACATATTTTTCCATCACAGTCTAGGTAAATTTTATAATGTGACTATGGCGGGCCCAAAAAACGTTATTTAGGGCCTCAAAACGGCCCCGGAAGTTTAGGACCCGAAAATATGTAGAAACATTTCCAAGGTGGAAACCCTTATTTTGAGCCATTGGAATAGGTGGGTGGCCACCTATTTTCGCCTGGATTAATCCTCCCCCATTATGAAGCAATGGTCTCCAT
This sequence comes from Picea engelmannii, assembly GCA_009831015.1. Taxonomy (NCBI): domain Eukaryota; kingdom Viridiplantae; phylum Streptophyta; class Pinopsida; order Pinales; family Pinaceae; genus Picea; species Picea engelmannii. Next base: position 35,772 of record ML794631.1, read on the forward strand.
TGTGTGAAGTCTTCGGGGAAGTTTTTGTTGAATTTGAACCTTGGTGAGCTACTTTCCTTGTTGAAGAATTTGTCATGCTCAGCTTATTGAAGGTTGTTATGAACCTGTTTTTGGAGGGGTTGGATTTGTTTAACCAATCTGGTTGCATGATCTGCCGAAGTGTTGGAGTATTTTGTCGGTGAAGATGCAACATGAAGAACATGAAGGGATTTATCATAACTTGGTTTGATTGGGCAGTGTGGAGGCACCCCCGTAGGTGCAGTAGGAATATCTTGGTGCTCTTCTACAATATTATTGATCTACTTCTGCTAGATAAAAGGGTCTTGGGCCGAGGTTGCAGTGGTTACAGTGTCCGCTTCTAACCAGGTTGTGAAGAGTTTAAAATTTCCAATTTGAGAGATTACTTTGCGTCATTGTTTTGTCAGTACAGTAGTCAGAACTACCTGTGGTATCATGTAGGGTTGACCCCCCAGAGTAACAATGACGCTACGAGGTCAAGACTCATAAAAAAACATGACACCTCCACATATATGGTTGGCCTAAAAGAACATCACAGACTTCTAGTGGGAAAACATCACACAATACCTCATCTTTTAAGGGCTTGATGCCATATGAAAAGCGACACTGTTGGTTGACACGAAGATATCGTCCCTAGAGGAGCCATATGATCTTGTATGGTTACGGGTGTGGTGTTGTCGATAAATCCAACTGCTTGACGACCTATACTAAGATGAATTTATTTTGGCTTCCGCTATCAACAAAAAAATGCAACGGGGTCCCCTTCACCCACATCTGTGAATGGAAAAGGTGCTCCCCCTCCTCAAGATCCTCTGGTTCTTCTAGTTGGATTGTTTTAGTCGCGACAGTAGCAGTGGGTTCTGCATCAATTATCTATCTCCTTTTCTTATTATCTAAATCGGAGTCCGATTCGAGGCGCAATTGTGTTTCTTTGAGCTTGGACACCAATGATCGTTTCAAGAGACATTCATCAATGTTGTGCCAAGGGATTTTGTGGAAGTCGCACCACTTCCCAGTGTCCTTCTTCGTCTTCACGTTACCCTTCTTTTCATGTGGCTTTCACTGGTTGTCTTTAGGTTGACTACTATGTGAGTTAGGGATGCCTTTACCATACTTTGGTTGTTGCGGATTTGTAGAACCAAATTCTTGCTTGTTCTGCTGCTTAAATTTATGCTCAATTTTGACAACATATATATAAGCTGCTCCCAGTGATGAGATGTCCAGAAACTTCATTTCAATTTGGATGTACCTGTGTAGAGCCCCGCGGTATTTCGGAACTAGATGTCTCTTGGAGTCTTTGATACCCAGCTTGGTGTGCAAGGTATGGAATGTATTTGTGAACTCTAGCACTCTTTGGTCCCTCTTTTGATGCAGCGTGGTCCATCTCATGTACTAGTCATCGTAGTTTCCCATAGGGAAATATTGCTCTTTGACCGCATCCATAAAAAAATATCAAGTTGGCTTGGCCCCAAATATTCCAAACTCCTGTGTGGAACTTTTCTCCCAGTAAGTTTCCCACCAATGTTTGACATGGGGGAGAGCCTTAAAGAGTGTAAAGGTGATATTTTCTCTGTCAAAAAAATTGTGAATAGAGAAATCACCTTTTAGCAAATTTAACCATTTTTCCAAAGCATCTGTATCGATCTAACCTTCAAATACGGGAATATAAAAATTAAATTGTACCTTGAATGGGGTAGCATCTCCAAAGTGATTGCTTGACGAAGACACACCTATTATTGTCGGCAATCATTGAAGGATTTGGGAAAATTCCTCCAACATCTCGTTCTTTTGTTGCACGAGGGCTTCCACGAGAAACATCTTGATGGGATCTTGTGCTCCTACATCTATATTTTCTTCCTCCATGGGAGGCTTCTTGGGATGGTGAGAGCGGTTATTTTCAAGAGAAACTAGATCGAGATCCAACTCTCTATACCATGACCTCATCGAGGACATGCACTAAGAAACGACAAGTAGCTTGCTCTAATACCACTCATCCAGATTACTTTGAGAATGAAATGAAGGCAGAGATATAACAATGAAATATGCAAAGATCTTGCAATAAACACAGAAATACAGTAATGCGCAATTTTTATTAATGAGAGAATGTACAAAAATTGTAAAATTACAAAGTGAATGACTCACTAGAATGGTGGCAGCTTATCTCTGAGAAGAGATGTTATGGATACGCTCATTCGCAAGAATATGATGATGTTTTACAATGAGGCTCTAGAGTCTTTTTTAACATAAATAAAATCCAAAACCCTAACCCCGGAAGATGAAACACCAAAAGGTTTGCGAGCCCCGATGGGGGTAGTTGGTACATCAACTTCCCAAGGGCGTAACTTTTGCATACGATCTCCATTTGGGGTGCAGGATAGCTTGTTTGAAAGGTATATCTGAGGACTACACATTTTTCCATCACACTCTATCTAAAGCCTATAGTGTGGCTGTGGAAAACCAAAAACATGATGTTTAGGGCCTCAAAATGGCCCTTGAAGTTTAGGACCCAAAAATATGTAGAAAACCTGCCAAGGTGGAAACCCCTAGTTTGAGCCAGTGGAATAGGTTGGTGGCCACCAATTTCCGCATGGATCAGATCAATAGCATTTGACTGAAGCATTTTTTACTTTCGAATTACTGTTATCCAAGTACAGATATAGAGAAAATTAAACTTGTAAATATTTAAGCACCTGGCCAACACTGTTTGAATGTCTTTAGCAATTTTTTGGGACTATCATACCTCCCTTTGCTTAAACCACCATAATTTTCATTACATTTTCCAGGTAGGCTTGCTTATCATTCTCTGTTTTCATGCATTATATTTTGAATTTGATAATGTTTATCATGTCAAAATATAATTAAGTAGAGGTAGTGATATTGTTCATTTCCTTCGAATGAAATGCCCTATTATGCCTCTTTTGCATATCTTGGAGACTTTTATTCCTTTGGAAGTTCCCATTCAAATTAATTTAAAAGTTTGGGATTGAACACACCTTCTTGTGTCCTTGGTAGTAGTTTACTTTGAATGAAGGTTCATTGTGACCAGTGTGTGAATCTAAAGAATCATTGATTCATCTGTACCCTAGTTCACATCCTAGCTCGAATAAAGATTGTAGTTTCGAAGAGCACATATGATATTGTTAAGCTTCAAATTTATTTATTTTTTTAACTAGAACGGTTATGAATTTTATTAATAGGGAATTCCAGCTGGCCGCAGCCTTACAACCTTCACAAAAAGCCTTCTACGTTCTAAGACAAGTTGTTGTCTTTTTCAAGGAATACAAATTTTTACTGGGTCTCCATCATTTATGCTGAGTTCTCCTTGGGCCAAGAGGCATCCTTTGTTGGCTAAATTGTTTGCTTCTTTATTTGAGTCTCTGAGTATATGATAGCAATTGAAGGAGGTGAAGTCTTGTAGAATGTGTCTTAGCCTTTGCAGGTTCTTGTTTAGGCCAGCATCATTAAATTGTCCTCTCGAATGTATCATTTTGATCAAGATTTTGGAATCTCCAAATGCTTACAGCTCCCGATGTCCTCTTTCCTTGGCTATCTGGCAGACTTTTATCAAACTCAGGATTTTTGCTTGATTGTTGGTTCGATGTCCGAATCCCCAACAAAAGGTTTCTAGTATTTTCCCTTCACTGGAATAAATAATTCCTCCAGCTCCCACTGTTCCAGGGTTTCCCTTGGAGGCGCCATCGAAGAAGACTGTATTTTTTCCTTGCTTCTGCCACCAACTTTGGAATATATCATGATTATCTCTTAGCCTCCATTTTGTTTCGAAATGGGGTTTTTCAATGCTATGGATCCGATGGGTAATCACAGAGGTACCGAGCCAATTATTTTCCTCCTGCTGCAGCGAGGTGTCGGCTTTGTGGTTTTGAGAGCTCAAAGTTTCTAAGAGGAGGCCTTTTTCTTTTGCTTCTACCATGTTGGGGGTCCATGCTGTATTGTTGAAAGTTTGCTTGTTTCTTGCAAGCCAGAGCTTCCAGCACACATACTTGGGGATGAAGATCCAGACTCTTGCCCATAATGAATTCAATGAGAGTGAAGGGCAACATTCCTTCCAAGTTGTGAAAAGATCTACTACTAAGATTTTAGTGGGGGCAGCGACCTTGAGGCCATGGAGGATGACAAGCCAGACTTTGTTTGAAAAATGGTAGTCTAAAAACAAATGATCGGAGGTTTCCATGGCTTCTTTGCATAATGAACATCTGTGTGGACCGGCAATGTTTCTTTTCATTAAATTTTCGCCAGTCAAGATCTTTTTGTGCATTAAAGTCCAGAAGAAGAAATTTACCTTGGGGATCGCCATTGAGTCCCATACCTCCAGCCAAAATCTTGCAGGGAGAGGTCTGTCTTTCTGTGGTTGTAGCAGTGCATAGCCTTTGGCTGCAGAGTATGATCCTGTAGGTCCCCAACCCCAATTGTCTTTTTCTTTCTTGTGCACAGGAGCTGCATCTCGAAGCTCCACTTTGAGCATTTCTAGATGCTGGAGGAGGCGATTTGGGACATTGTCGAAGTGCCAGTCTGACCAGAAGCCATTATCATCCCATTTTGAAATGCCATTGATGCTTTGTATTCCTCTGTGGTCAAGAAATTCATGAATTTCAAACAGGCTGGCATTTGAAGCAAGGGGCGGATTCCCCATTATCCGATTTGTCCAAAGATTGATCTGTTTGCCATTTCCAGGGATGCAATACAAGTTTTGGGTGAAGAATCATGCCCCTTTTATGCACAGTTTCCATAGTAGCGTTCTCTTCTTATTGGTGATGTTTTGTAGATTTTTTATTTTGGCGTTTGGTATGTATTTGTACCTTAACGTTTTGCTGACAGGGTGAATGGGATCATTGTGCATCTTCCACGGAATTTTGCAACCAAGTGTTGTATTAACGAGTTATGGATCTCAGATCTGTAGCCCGCCTTCTCTCAATGGTCGCTTTACTATATCCCAGCTGACCAAATGAAGCTTGCGTTGGTTCCCTTTCCCACCGTGCCACAAGAAGTCTCTCAGCAATTTGTTGATTTTCCCAAATATCGATTTAGGTGCCAAGAGGTAGGACGGTTGGTAGATCGACAGTGAAGATAGGACTGCTTTTATCAGAGTTAATTTACCTCTGTGAGTGAGCCAATTTCCTCCCCAAGCATCAATTTTACCTTTGATTTTTGTTAAAACTCCTTCCCACAGGTTGACTTTGTTTATTCCCAATGATAATGGCAGCCCAAGGTACTGTATATTTTATGATTTTGAATGCCCTTTGAACCCCAGGTTGCGTGCTATCGTTTGGGTTTCATGTTCTGCTGTGTTCCAACTGTAGACAGCACTTTTCCTATCACTTATCAGAGCTCCAGACACTTTGCAGTATGCTTGAAGAGTATCCTTGAATGCAGAGGCTACTCTGTTAGAGGCTCCTCCAAGCATGAGAGAGTCATCCGCAAACAGAGCATGATTTATAGGTTTAAGATCCTTCGTTATTCTCAAGCCTGGGGCAACTCCTATTATCCTGTCCTCCTCCAGCTTCCTGCTGAGGGTATCCACCATTAAAATGTACAGAAATGGAGAGAGGGGGCAGCCTTGCCTCAACCCCCTCGAAGATTTAAAAAAATTTGTTGGCCTCCCATTTACCAAAGGGGCTATCCATGGGCTGTGGGTACAGGCTTGTATCAAATTTACAAACTCTTGTTCAAATCCAAATGAAAGAAGCACTTGATAAAGGAAGGACAGCTTTACTCTGTCGAAGGCGTTGGCCATATCTAACTTAATCAACATGCCTTTCTCTTTTCTGAGGTTGTTGGAATGCATAGCTTCCTGGACTTGGATTACATTGTCCAGGATGTGTCTCCCTTTGACGAATCCTCCTTGCGATTCTGAGATGAGCTTGCCCAACAGAGGATTTATTATGTTTGCAAGGAGTTTTGCAATTATCTTGTAAGAGGCGTTACATAGGGAGATTGGCCTGAATCTATCAAAGGAGGCGGGATTTGTTTCTTTCGGGATTAATGCGAGGAAAGTTGAATTGGTGTTGCCTCCCAAATTTTCTTTCTGTAGGAATCCTTTTATCATTATGATGAGGTCAAGTTTGATTATATTCCAGCATATCCTGTAAAAATGAATGGTAAACCCATCTGGCCCTGGGGCTTTGTCAGGATCCATGGACCAGATGATTTTGTTGATTTCTTCTTCATTGGTTGGCCTCAATAAAGCTGTGTTATCTTCTTTTGTGACCAGTGCCGGAATGTTCTTGAGGAATTCTTTATTGCCTTCTTCATTATCATCATTCTCTTTGTTGTAAAGGTGGTGGAAATGTGAGACAACAACGGCCTTTATTTGGTCTATTCCTTTGCAAAGATTCCCGTCGTTGGTTGTAATCTCAGAGATGTGGTTCCTGGAGAGGTGGGCTTTAAACTGACGGTGGAAGTAAGATGTGTTTCTGTCACCAGCTTCCAGCCAAAGGCTGCGGGACTTTAGTCTCCAGTATTCTTCTTCGATTCTGAAGGAGCGGTAAGTTTTACATTGGGCTGCTTGCTCCTTTTCCAGATCTGTTTTGGTAATATATATTGTTTCCATTTCACTCTGCAACTTTCCCAGCTGCTGCACTGACTCCTTTCTTTGGGTATTGGGATTGCTTATCGGGAGTTTTCTCCATTCCTTGAGGGATTTTTTTGTAATTTTTAATTTTTGTTCCCAGACATAGTTGGGAGAGCCAGTAACTGAGGTGGACCATGCCAATCAGACCGTCTCTACAAAGCCACTCTTTTCTTTCCACAATGGGTTGAATTTGAACGGGATTGGGCCTAGTTTTTCTTCCTCCTCTAGAAAAAGCAGGATGGGTTTGTGATCCGAGGTGATCTTGGGGAGGATGGTTGTGGAGATTATCTTCCTTTCCATCATCAAAGTGCTTTGGACCAGAAACCTATCCAATATGGAAAATATGTGTTCCTCCTCTGTCCTATTATTGGTCCAGGTGTAAAGCCCTTTGCGTGGTTTAAAATCCATTAGGTCCCAATGTGGTACCATGTCTTCTACTACATAAATCATTTGGTCCTTGCTGGTCCTTCCTCCCCTCTTTTCTTTTCCATTCATGACGAGGTTAAGGTCTCCATCAATAATTATATTATTTGGGGAGTTTAGCTCTAGAAACTCATTTAATGTTTTCCAACAATCTTTCTTTTCAGAATGCAAAGTCGGTACATATAAATTGAATAATGCGATGGTTAACTTACTTGCTATGTGCTTCAACTCTGTAAGGCTCCAATGTTGAGTGTTGTAGGAGTTGACGAGTCTGAACTGTTCTTCCTTCCACAATGTTGCTATTCCTCTGGAGGAGCCCCTTGCACTAATTGTTTTCCCTGTATTCTTCTTCCAATTGTTTTTTCTAATCTCTAGAAGGGCTTCCCCTTTGATTTTTGTCTCTTGGAGCATGAGGATGTCTGCTAGTTCCTCTTTCATCAGATCCTTGACCACTTCAATTTTCGACGAATTCCCCAGACCTCTACATTTCCAAGAGACGATTTTCATTACTTACTATTGGGGGTGGTTGGGCCTCCTCCTTTTAGAGACCTTATTCTTGTGTTTCTGTTGATTGACATTTCTATGGTAGGTTGGATTCCTTGGGTCTTTTGTCTTTCTGCCTCTTCCTCCCTTGCTTCTCTGCGGGACTTCCTTCCTGCTCTTTTGGTTGGCCTTTCTAGTATCTCATCCTCCAAGGAGCTTGGTGATTCTAATACTTTCTTTCTAGCTATGTCCATGTATGAGGGAGAGGGGGCTACTTCCAGGGTTCCTGTCGTTTTCCCTTGTTCCCCTATGTCTTTCCCATTTGGGGGGGGTTTTGCTTGTTCCCTGCTGTCCATAATTGTTTCTGGTTCTTTTGTATCCTTATTGGACTCTACTGTTTGAGGTCCTGATTGCGGCATGCGATTGGAGCTCTCGTCGATTTGCGCTTGCCCCAATTGCCTGGGGTTGCAATTCTTCATTGTTCCTTTGCTTCTAGATTTTCCTGTCCCTGTTTTCTGAACTGTGATCCACTGATTTGATTTCATGATCTCACTCTCCTCTACATTCTTTTTTTTGCAATGTCTTGCAAAGTGGCCATAGCCATGGCAGTGTCGGCATTTGAAGGGTAGCTGCTCATAATCTAGCTCCTGAATATGCGTCCAATCTGCAAAAGTTAGTTTGATTGCCTCTGGTAATCCCACTTCCAGATCGACCTCCACACAGATTCGTGCGCATGAATACTGGTCTTTTCTCACTGCTTGGTCAATGTACCTTCCGAGCGTATTGTCGATTGCATGCAATGATTTTTTATTCCAGCAGTGTAAAGGGAGATGAGGTAGACAGACCCACACTGGAACGGCGGATGGCACATCCTGAGCTGGATCGAAATCCGGGGTCCATTTTCTCAGATATAACCCCTGTGGCCCCATGAAGTATGGGTCGTTTCTGAAAATGAGGTTTTTGTCCTCAGGGTTTTCGAAGACAAATACAAAGTATTCTTTCCCTACAAAATGACTCTTTATTCCTTCTGAGATGAGCAGGCTCCAGTTCCTCTGCACCCAAGCTTCGACGGATTTGGGAGAGGGCCAGAGCCTGGTAAACTGCCCAATAAGACCTCTGTATGCTAGATTGACTGTCGATCTGCAAGTTTCTTCTAGAGGCAGTTCAACGATTGGGATGCAATCCAATTTCTTTACGAATTTATGTTGTGCTGTTGACGACGGTCTCTTGGAAGCTTCGGCAACGAGCTTCCTGAAGGCATCAAACTCTAGCAAAGGGGGTGGGGTGGGGACGGCGCCCCCACCAGCGTCCATGGATAGAGAACCCCTGCTCGCTGCGTTGTGCTCCTCACGCGCTAGGTCGCGCTCCCAACATTAACTTACTCATAGAGCACAATGTTACGCTTCAAATTTATTTATCCTTTGAAAGAAAACATGATTGAATTCGGGGTGCATTTTTGTTCAAAAATTTACTATACTTACCATGTGCCTAATCTTGGATTCCCAATGTCGAATCTGTTACACGAAGATTTGAATTTATACTAAATTTAGTTGATTTATCCATTTTTAAGTATCTAATTTTATTTTCTAACTTATTAATGTGCTTGGTTGTTAAAATGGGTGGCATGCAAGACTATTTATATGGTCCTTGAAAGGCAAAGCTAAACCTAAGTATCCTGAGAGGCCAATATACACTAACACAACTAGTTATGCAGGATTGTCGAATTCCCTCAATGGGGGTATCTATTTCAAATGTTTAGGGAAGAAACATGGCCCTACTTACCAATTATTCCAGCAGAGAAAGAATATAAAGATGTAGATGTATATCCTAACATTTAAAGATATCTCTTACACAATGTGGTTGCCATGTGCAGAGATGATCAAGTGGATCATATATCATGTGAACCTGGAGATTAAAACAATAATCAGCTATCAAGGAAGGTGCATAAATTATTTTCAACGTATTAGTTTGGAAATGTGCTACAAGTTTACATGAGTAGAAGTGTTAATCACCTTAGCATGAGTGGAATAATTTGGTATATCAAAGAATTATCAAAAATTCAGGAGCAAGAAATGGATTGAGGAAAAATAGCTCAAGCCCTAAGATACTAGGCTTCATCCTATCACCAATTCAAGGGAACCATATATCTATGTTGTTGCATTACTTAGTAGACTATTTGGGGAGAAGGATACAACAAATTTCAAGGAATTTTGGGTACCTCTTCCATATAATATATTAAAGGAATGATATTTCTTTAATTTGGATGCCATCCATCCCATAGTATGATGGATTCATTGGTTGGGGTTAGGTATCACTCTCATAATAATCCCCTTGAATTTTGTATGTCATCTTATGTCCTTAAAATCATATGTGATACTAATATTTCCCACGAATGGGATGGAATTGGAGCATATCTAAGTCACCAATGTAGGTTTACTATTAGCAGTTGTGGGAGCATAAATATATGAGCCAATATTCAAGGATATGTGATCAATTATTTACCCCATTTTATGAAATGATTTTTTGTGAGCCAGCCCCAAGGATATCGAAAGAGGTTTTGAAAGTTGTGAGTCAATTTGGAGATTGTTACATAAAAGAACATAATACTTACATTAGAATTTATCTTATGTCCATATTATCTTATTTACCTAGGAATGTATGGACTGGATAATTTTAAGTTTGCAAGAATGGAGGCAAAGGAAATGGAGTATTATAATTTTGGGGAAGAAATATTTAAGAGACATGATCCTAAAAAGGTGATAGAGTATCACATAGCTCATGTTTCCATTACTTGGCATTATAGTCATGATGAATGGGAAGAGGAAGAGGTGAAGAAAAATTCATTATCTTATGAAGAAGTATAAACCTGGATGCAATAGCATGATCAAGCAAAGAAAAACTAGAAGAATACAAAGGATGAGATGAAAAGAAAAGTTGTTGAAGAACAAGCCTAGAAACAAAGAATAGAAATGGAAACAAGGGAAAAAGATAAAGCTCAAGTTGCAATGGAAGTAGAAGTAAAAGCTAAAATAGAGGTAAAAGTGAAAATAAAGGAGGAAGAAGAAGTTGAAAGGAAAAAAATTGCAAAAGAAGCTAAAAGCTAAAGCAAAAGCTGACGTTAAGGAAGATAAAGCAAGGAATGCAATTGAAGAAGAAGAAAGAAGGTTGAAGTAGATGTTGAAGTTAAGGGAAATATAATAGAAGAAGAATAGAAAAAGAAGAAATCCAAAGAAGGAAGTTCAGGGGTAGATGGTGGTAGTGAAATATAGACAGAGTTACAACCCATAAAATTATGATGTCTACAATAGCCAAGATGGAAGATGCATTACCCTCTCCCATGTTGGAAGATTGGTTGTTGTCATTGATGTCAACCCTAGTCATGGGTTTTGGACCGCAATATTGATGAAGGTATTTGGACATGAAGGACAATGCACATGCAGATACAACACCCATGGATGGACAGTATACATCATGTTGTTTCTGGAGGTATGTGGCACGTCACGTGGATCCTCATGGTTGAGGAGAAATGAATTTTTGAAGATGACAAAGTGAATTGAAGAAGGAAGTACATGTAGGCCCTGAAGATAATTAAAGAACA
>ML794631.1:49894-142674 GCA_009831015.1 Picea engelmannii
CCATATGAGGTTTTTATGATTTATTGTATACTTGTTTATTGAAATCTCTAACCCATTAATCTATAGATCAAATGCATGCGGAGTTTGTTGTTTGTTTTATGTGAATGCAGGTCATCCTTGGGAGGAGAGCTGCAATCAAAAAACGATCAAGTGTAAGGAGGGATCTACATCAAACGCCTGTAAAAAGGTATGCTCATTTAACTATGTATTTGCTTAAGAATAATGGGGATTAGGTTTGGGACGACGGTAGAAAGTAGAGATCTTTAGGTCTTTTCTGCATGCATAATCTAACCCTAAGTGCTAGTCCGTAGAGGGATTTCCCACTCACAACAGAAGTGGCGACCATACTGGGGAAGTCTCTAGGGTTCCTGGGGATATTTTTGGGTATTTTTAAGAACTGGTTTCATTTGCCTGTTTTTAAAGTTTCTACAAAAGTCTGAGCTAACAGAGATTCTGGTCTTCCATACCAATTATCTTTGTTTCTTTGCTTGACTGTATTTTTTTTCGAGACCCACAGAGGTACACGTGGTCTGTATAAGGTTTACACGCGTGTACCCGCGCCCTGCATTCTCACAGCCTGCGTGTACATGCTAGATGAGGAAGTGACAGTCGCGTGTAGATTCCAGAAAATTGCTTTTAAAGAGGCAGTCATCCTCTTCCCTGTCAGAAGTAGTCCTTCTCAAGGGTTTTATGGAACTCTTTTTAGTCTTTGTTTCTTGCAGTCTGTAGCTTAGGTTTCACCTCGGATTGGTTTGTTCTATGAAGTTTTCCTTTATTTGTTTTCTTTTTCTGTTAAAGTAAGTGGTTGAGTCTTCAAGAGATTCTGGTTTTCAGTACCAGTAATCTCTGCCTGGGCTGGCTTGCTTGGACTTTTGTTTTTGTCTTAGAGACAGGGATACACACGGCCTGTATAAGGCCAGCACGCGTGTACATGCCCTCTGACTTTACACAGCTCGCGTGCACACGCTTTCTGTTGAACTGTCAGTGGTGTGCTTGAAGAGAAGTTTTGTTGAAGGTGAGGCAGACATCCTTTCCTTTGACAAGAGCTATACCTATCAAGTTTTTGGGTCTTTGTCATAGCGGTCAGTAACTTAGGCTTGATCACAGCAATAGCTTTCTTTTTCGTTTAGAAGTTTTTCCTCAAAATTTTCTGTTAGAGGGTTTTTAGACAAGTGTGAGAGTCTAGTTTTTAAAATTTGCTTGTGTGTGATTTTTTATGTGACTCTTTGCGATCTGCGCTTAGGCCAGAAAATTTTTCTTGGTTTTTACTTGTTGGTATTTTTCCTTTTTTGCTTTGTCAGCATTCAAATAAAAACAAAACTTTTATTTCTTTGATTGGTTAAAAAGTGTTGTTTTGCATTAGTAACCAGGGAAAAGTCTTTGCTTTCATAAGTTCTTGACATTTTACTTAGATCATAAGTAGCTCGTAGTCGAGTGAAATCCTTCTTTGAGTTTGTTGTCCAAAGATCTTAGAAAAATTTTAAAGTTTGAAAAGTTGTTTAAAGAAAAGTTTTTGTTTCCAACCTTTCTGTTTATTTTACTTTCGTCTTTCAAACATCACTAGTTTCACTTTCATAGCCTTTGACATAAGACAAGCCACAAAATTAATGTTAAATCTAAAATTCATTAGAATTTTTATGTTTGTAGGGTCAACCAACTAGTTTAGGGTTAGGGCCTTGAATTAGGTTGGAGAGGAAACTCTTCAAGGCCATTAAAATCAAACATTGGAGTCTGAGTTAGGGAGTGTCAAAGTCCAGTGTCGTGAAAGTTATCCGGGACCCCCCTCTAACACAGGGGATAAACACGAGGTCACGTGCGGAAAGGTAGCGGAGATAACCCCTCCAAAGCTGGGCCAATCATAGTGGAGAACACATATAGAGGGCTTGTTTTGGGATTTCGTCAATTGCATTTGCCACGGGGCTTCGTGGGTCTTGAATCCGTTCGAGGTCCTCAGTTTTCTTCCGGACCATTTACTTTTGATACCCTTGATAGGTTTCAGGCTCGATACCCTGCTCATTGTGGTCTACCCGACTTTCAACTGTACCCGCCTGGTGATTGTTCGCACGCTGGAAACCTAGTTGTCTATCTTTTTAGGGACATACACAGGTGACTGCGGGGGTATACCGCGGTACCTAGGACAGACATCGGGCCACGCTTTGCAGAGTATACCCGGAGGGTGGTTCCGTGTTCGAGTTGCACTTGCACCGATAAGTTGCTCTAGTGTTGTTTGTTGTAATTGTTCTTCCAATTAGTTTAATGTTTGCTTGTCTTATCTTGTAGTGACTTTCTAGTGTGTGTTGTTTTTTGAACGGTTAGACAACCCTAGAGTGTCTTTGATCTTCTCACACAGTGGAGGATCACGAGCTCTGCCGGTCAAGAAGGCTTCAGGGCCTATCACTGGTTACACTGGAGCTACCCCCACCACCACTAAGGCGAAAGCTAGACCAACAAGGGTCTTTTGAAGCGACCGGGTCACAAGAAATTGTGCCCGACCAACATCCGGAGGAATCAACTATTTTAGACTTTGGAGCGAAAGCTCTTGGTCCACTTGAAACCTCACCCACTGATCTTTTGGCACCCAGCATCGTACCGATTCACCCTTACGAGTGCCAGATAGTGTCGCACGCAGCAATGGAAACAAATGTTGTTACTCCTTCTGGGAATTCGTCAATTCCCACTATGGTTGTCACCACAGGAGAGTTTCCACCTCCAAACCCACCGTCACTGGTGTGAGCCACCATGGTATCATCCGCCTCTACCTCGCACAGTGGTCTGATCCAGTCTATGGCGGCGGCAACAACCCCTTTCCCACCAAGTGCGACAGGCCCTCCGTTCTCATACGGGACGCCTAATTCAGGTACAAGTCATGTACTTTCCTACTCCACTTCACAGACTTCAGGTCTAGGAGCAGGGATCTCTAACGCTCCTCTGCAAGGCCACATGGGGGGCACTTCTACTCCTTTTAACGCTTTCCCTTACGAGGCAGGTCATATACCTCCTTCGTCCCTTTCACTCGATGGCACATACCAGCCATTCGTCGGGCCACCTGCACACCATAGTTTATTTGGAGCAGGGAGTCAAGGACCATCTTCGCATAATATGTCGGTAGGTTCGACACCGTTTTCCTTGTTTGATGCATTTGGTAACAACGCCTTCTCGTCGGCTACTTTCCCGACTGGGGGTAACCTCAGTTTCATACAACCTTTTCCTATGTAGGGTACTATTCCTGCACAAGGGGCAAACCCAACAACTTCTTCCGCATCAGGGCCTTGGAATTCTTGGCAGGGATCCGTTCCTTCGTCAGGAAAGCCGATATGGGGAAATTCTTTCCACAGTCAATGGAACCCCGGACAAGGTACTATGCCTATCCCCACGGGATCGGCATGGGGCAACCCTTACCAAAGTCCTTCGAATGTAATGCACGCCCATCCATCTACGTCCTATTTTGGGAATCAGCCGACGATGTCTCCCCACACGCATAATCCATATGTTGGCCATGGCCATTGTTTTTACCAGAACCCAGGCCAGCAGCCAAAATTTTCCTGGCAACCTAGTGCCAGTCAAACTCCAGGCCCCTTTTTCCCAGGTTATCACCAACAACCCAAACTACCTTTCCTACCAACCTTGCATTTTCCAGACTTGACAAGGTTGTTGAATGACCCTATCTGTCACGATCCGCGTTGGCCTCCTATAGCGACGAAGTTGACTTCGGACATACCAAAGTTCGAGGCCAAGCCTAACGAAGATCCAGGCGATCATGTGACTGCCTTTCACCTTTGGTGCTCATCTAACTCGTTGAAAGATGACTCTGTACAGTTGCAATTGTTTCAACGTACTCTCATTGGGAGTGTCGTGAAATGGTACATTGAGCTCGACCGCTCAAGATACTCTTCCTTCGGAGAATTGGCAATGGCCTTCCTAAACAATTTCCAATTACTTGTGAGATACGACGCTGGCATAGAATTGCTGGCCAATTTCGCACAGACAAAAGCAGACCATATCTCTGATCACATCCGAGAATGTAGACACCGAAAGAGTTTAATTAAGGTACCAGTCCCACCAGCATTCCTGCTCGAGTGGTTCCTGAAGTCTTTGGTCCCGCAGCTATCCAAAGACATCGTGACTTCAAGAGTGTTCTCCGAAGAAGACGCCATCATGAGAGATCAACAGCTTGAGCTCATCTATTCTCAGTCCAGTTTATTATACGAGATTTTTCCAGATGTGCCATGCTCAATACTTGATAAAACCAGACAGAGAGTTGGACCACATGCCAATGGTATTGTTGGTTCAGCGCAAACAAAGCCCGTTGAGCAACTGATGAAGCAATTGCAGCAATTGTCTATACAACACACAACGGCCATCCAAACTATTGTTTTGACTTCTCCCCCTACTAAAACATCGGATGTACACACAGTGCAATCGACAAATCAAAGGCCACCCAGCAGCCTGAAGGAAAGAAAAAACAACAAAAGAAGGGTAAGGGGGATAAGAAACCCACTGATAATGTTGGCGGGGGAAACACTGAAAAACGAAAGGCGAGGTATCCGTGCAACCTGGGCGCAGAAGACCACTCGACCCACCTATGTCCCTGGCTTGCAGAGGCCCAAAAGTTTTTGACACGGCAACAGCCTGTTGTGTTAACAAATCCATTTCAACATGGACAAAACCTAACCCAAGCCTCTACAAGTACGGAAGGGGGTAGTTAAGGACCCTCTCCGTCTTCGAACAATCCCGCATCCATGAATGTATATATGATGAAGGGCGATGCTTTCATATCCACTAGAGCTCATGACTACAGTAAACCAAGCACCTCTGAGAAGGGAAAAGAAGTTGAACTCCCATCTCTTCCTCTACAGATTGAGAAGAATTTGGGTGAAACAATGACATGCATCCCAAAAGGCGCGTTCAAAAACGATTCTCACAACCCAAATGCAAGGGTCGCCCAGAACTATTATGTGGTGGAAGATTTGTCTCAAACCCCTTGTGCGATGTCCGCTTTGGAGGTCCTCCAAAGCTGCCCTTCCCAGAGGAAATATTTGTTAACCACTCTAGGATCTACCGAGACTTGTAATCCGAGTACCATCATGCTAGATACAACTGACATAAAACCTCTTCTGCCTTACCACGTAGTGTTTCAAATAGTAGTGTCTCACCCCATGAAAACTTTTACTCGAAATATTTTCCGCACAGTGGTTGATGAGGGCGCCTAGACATTCGTTATGTCATTGGCATGTTGGAAGGCCATTGGCCAGCCCGTTTTGTCTCTGTCGCCCACTCTTCTCACTGCTTTCAACGGTCGTTCGTTCCAACCACATGGTATCATTCCCTATTTTCCTATGCAATTGGGAGGGAAGACCATGTGCATTGAGGTAGAGGTAGTCGACGCGTCTCTCCACTACAATCTTTTGTTAGGAAGGAATTGGACTTATGCCATGAGATAAGTGGTTGCTACAGTTTTCCAGGTCTTGTTGTTTCAACACAAGGACCAGATTGTGACCATTGATCAATTGTCTTTCTCCAGATCTGACCCTTCATTAGGTGTGTCCGTGGTCCCAATGATTGATAATCCTCAACCAGGCGTAGTCAATGTAGGGATTGGTTTGTGCCCATCTTTGATGGGTACCTTCGATTACCCACCCCCTCAAGGCAATGTCAAGTTTATATCCGACCACCATAAGGTTGAGATTTTACAAGTTTCGTCGTTTCGCACGTCTTACTTCACTGATCCGTGGATACTTCCTTCCCCATCGGCCACGATGGAGGGGACAGAGCATTCGGGTATGTCCATGCCCTTGTCCACAGCTAAAGTAGTGTACTCTTTAGTCCAGCAAGCTTCAGCCAACCCAGATCCAACTCCTTCACAAGAGTTCGATCCGCTTCTAGAGCCTATTTGGGCTCAAGTTTCTCTCGCTAACACTGATGCGTTAGACTTAGTCTTGCCCTCTGACAAAGCAGTACTTGAAGCAATGACTAGTCCGGACAAACCCTGGGATGATATTCGTCATAGATCATACTTTCTCCCAGATTTAAGTAGAATCGAGGTCGGAGAATTCACCTTGACTATGACTAGAGATATGACTTGTCCTATTAATCCCTTAGCTATACACGATGTCTATGTTGAGGGTAATATGGGAACCATCGCTGAAACCATACCGATCAATATCTCCAGAACCCCTGGCGTCATGGAGAATGTTTTTGTCGTAGTTGAATGCTCCCCCAAAGAGATTCAAATCTACACAGATCTATTTAAAGAATTCTATGACGTTTTTGCCTGGTCTTATGAGGAAATTCCAGGCATCGATCCAAAAATAGTTGAACATGAAATCACAACTTATCCAGATGCCAAGCCTGTCCGGCAGAAGCTTCGTCCAGTTAACCCCAGGAAAGCAGCAGCCATTAAGGTTGAGGTTGAGAAACTGCTAAAAGTCGGTTTTATCTATCCTATCCATTTGACCCAATGGGTGTCAAACCCCATGCCGGTCAATAAAAAATAAGGCACGATTCGTGTATGTACACACTTAAGTGATTTGAACAAGGCATGTCCCAAAGATAATTTTCCCATACCATTCATCGACCAGATAATTGATGAATGT
Organism: Picea engelmannii; assembly: GCA_009831015.1. Lineage (NCBI taxonomy): Eukaryota > Viridiplantae > Streptophyta > Pinopsida > Pinales > Pinaceae > Picea > Picea engelmannii. The sequence continues at coordinate 56,488 of ML794631.1, forward strand.
GCGGGTTGTGAGGCCTTCTCTTTCATGGACGGTTTTTCAGGATATAACCAAATACAAATCAAACCCGAAGACCAGCACAAAACAGCATTCATCTGTCCATGGGGTACATTCGCGTATCGTAAGATGCCTTTTGGTCTCAAAAATGTTGGAGCCACCTTTTAGCGGGCCATGTATTTTGCTTTCCTGACCTCAAGCATATAGTTGAGACCTATTTAGATGATTTAGCATCTCGATCTCGCAAGAGAACGGATCATCCGACACACCTCCAACTTATCTTTGAGCGTTGTCGCTACTTCCGGATTTGCTTGAATCCAAACAAGTGCAGCTTTTGCATAACATCAGGACGTTTTTTAGGTTTCATAGTGTCAACAACAGGGATCATGGTCGATCCTCTCAAGGTTGAGGCAATAATTCAGTTGCCCCCCACACACACAATCCTTCAACTTCAGAGTCTACAGGGCAAGGCGAATTTTTTGAGACGCTTCATCGATAACTATGCTGAGATCACCAAGGGATTTATGCGCTTACTTAAGAAAGGCATTCCTTTTTATTGGGATGATTCCGCTCAACGCTCTTTCGCCGCATTGAAACATGCCCTCACAATTGCCCCTCTGCTCCGACCACCTAACTATAACAAGGATTTCTTATTATATCTGGCTGCAGCAGAGTCAACCATTGGCATGGTCTTAGTTCAGGAAGATGACTTGTTCTCAGAATATGTCATCTATTACCTGAGACAAGGCCTTGTAGGACCGGAACTCAATTATTCTCATATCGAAAAACTTGCATTGGCAGCAGTCCATGTTGTTCAATGGTTCCGTCATTATGTTCTGTTTCGCAAGACCACCGTCATTGTTGTCGTGAATCCATTTCAGTACATGTTGACATGACGGGTAATTGCGGAAAGATCAGTAGATGGATAGTCGTCCTCCAGGAGTTTGACTTAAATTTCATTTTAGCGAAATCCAAAAAGTCACTGGTCTTCGCAGAACTTATTTCGGAACTTTCGGTTGAGTCAGGTGATCTTGTGAACGAAGAGTCGCCTATCAAAGGAGATATGTTTTTTATCACCTCTTCGGATCCCTGGTACGGAGATATACTTATCTATCTCCAAACTTTGAAGTGCCCCACCTCTGCTTCTCATGATGAGTGCCGACGCATACTCCATCAAGCTAAGAATTATCTCATACTCGATGATACATTGTATCGGAGAGGTGTAGACTGCATCCTGCGACGATGTCTCACTCACGAAGAAGCAGTTATCGTGCTTAACGATTGCCATACCGGAGCCTATGGCGGTCATTTGTCTGGGTTGGAAACAGCCCAAAAGATTCTACGAGCAGGTTACTTCTGGCCGACACTAATCAAAGATTGTATCGAATCGGTCAAGAAGTGCCACCCGTGCCAAATCTTATCTCGGAAGATGAGGGCACATCCCGCTCCCATGTTTCCTATCATCACAGTTGGTCCCTTCACCAAGTGAGGGATTGATTATACTACATGCAACCCTCCTTCAGCAAGGGGGCATCGTTACATCATCGTAGTTGTAGACTACTTCACGAAGTGGGTCGAAGCTATGCCAACGTTTAAAGATGATGGAGAGACTACAACTCTCTTTTTATTCAACCAGATAATAGCAAGGTTCGACGTCCCAAGGGAGATTGTCACTAACCATGGCAGTCACTTTCAAAACCAGATGATGACCGAGTTAACGTCAAAGCTTGGGTTACGATAGGAACATTCGTCACCCTACTACCCCCAAGCAAATGGTCAGGTGGAAGTTGTGAACAAAACTCTTAAGACCATTCTACAATGAACGATCAACTCAGCCAAGTCAAATTGGCATTTGATGTTATACTCGGCATTATGGGCTTACCAAACGTCTGTTAAGACTGCAACTGGTTTCTCACCTTTCCAACTCGTTTATGGGCTGGAGACAGTCTTGCCTATCGAATGTCAGATCTCGTCTCTAAAGTTGGCAATACAATTGTTTCCAGACACTTCTCCACTTGAAGAGCGGTTATTATACCTGGCGCAGCTCAATGAGTAGTGTCGTGATGCAACCCTAGCCAATGAGGCTCACAAACATAAAGTCAAGTGTCAGTATGATAGGTCCGTTCATCCTCGGATTTTCACTGAAGGTGACCTTGTCCTCATCTATGACCAAGATAAGGACCCCCTGGGGGCAGGAAAATTCAAACCCATGTGGTTCGGACCTTTCATCATAAAGGAGGTTCTAAAAAAAGGCACTTATCGTCTGGTTGATTTTGAAGGGAATTCTTTGGCAGAGCCTAGAAACGGACTCTACCTCAAGAAGTATTACTCATAGGCAGGTCACCATGGGTAACTTTTTGTAACATATGTATAGTCTTTGTACTATTACTTTCTAGTTTTTTAGTGTTATGGACGTGTCGTTTTGATGTATCTTTCGTCACTGTGGCAGATGTCAAGTGAACCCAAGGTGTTCATTGGGTACGCAGATAGTGCTAGTCGACACACTTTGAGGCTTGCCTCCGCAGCTTGGGTAATTTTTACACCTCGAGGCCAGTTATTATCTTCCAGAGGTATATGCTTAGGTGACACTATAAACAATGTCGTCGAGTACAGTGCAGTTATTGAGTTTCTTCGTGACGCTTTGTCATTCGGTATCTCTCATCTTCGGGTCTACCTCGACGCTCAGCTAGTTGTGTCTCAGTTAAATAGAGTTTACCATGTTCATGATCCGATGTTACACCGACGATTCCTTAGGGTACGTCTCTTAGAATGAAGCTTTGATTATATTACATATTTTCATGTTCCTAGGAGTTTAAACCAAATTACAGATACTCTAGCTAATCAAATTTTAGATTGGCATCTTGGACACATATGAAAATACGTACACATAAACATGTAAATACATTTTTTGCAAACATGATCCCTAAACCACAAAAATACATAAAAATCCATATATAACATCATAGTCACCAGAGTACATAGATGGATGCAAGCACCTCAAAAATATGACCAATAATGAGTCACGGGGCTTATGCCCTCAAAAAACATATACAAGTAGTGCTCTCGGCACGTGAAAAGTCTAACTAAAGTAAAGGCCTGTGGGACCTGTTGTACTGATCGACAGCGTTGGCTAAACGCTGAAACAATCGGACCCACGTCCGTGGTGCCCCCACTACATGAGGCTGCATCGATGGTGGCAGGTCCTCAATCTCTGCCATAGGGACTGTGTGAGTGAGCGCAATAAAGTTCCGCTCGACTCGTCTCAACACCCTCTCAACCTCCCCGGCTGGAAGATCTCCTGCTGCTGTTGGTCCCCCTGCGGCGGCAGGTGCGGCCCCTGGCCGAGGATGACGCATGTTCCTGGAATAGTCCGCAGGTCGCACTGGTCCCAAATATGCATGCAACAAACACATATCCGTCAAATACTCTGGCACAAAAAAAATGATATATAGCAAAAAAAACATAAAAATTACATATGTTTTAGAAAAACAAAAACAATGGAGTAGACTTACCCATCTCTCCTCGCTCCTCACCAGGAGGTACTGGTATCTCAGGGTCTCTCGAGAAATCAATCCTGGCATACGGGTAATCCTCTATAACCGGGATCAGTCGCGACAACCACGCGAAGAATTCATCGTCGAAGGACTCATTGGTCCTTCTGCCACCCTGTCGCAGCAGTAACACTGCCCATCTACACATAGCAGGAAGAGAGGCCTGATGGCCTCATACCACTACTCGAGGACTAAAGCTCGAAACTCTCTCAAAGAAGAAAGAGTATAGAACGGTCCTAAACCTGAAGTTCCTCTGCGTCCGCAATCAGAAATCTGTCAACTGCCTCTTCATACACTCTAAAAATGTGGTGCTCCAATCAAATATTTGTGCATTTAAGCACTGGACTGCACAGTTCATCTATGCCCAGGACGCCTGATGTAGAGCCGCAGAACCAGTAATTCGCCCAATAAGCAACACTATCGCCTGTAACGATAAGTCAGTAATCTTGCTTATGGGCACCTGTGAGCTCGAGCGGTCTATATCAGCCGCACAGTAAAAGCCTATCAATTCTTTTATGTTATGCGGCCTCGAAGGAAAAGTCTGGAAGTTGACTAGTTCCCCTCTCCTATAGAGGCCAATCAAAAAATATATGTCCTCGGTCGTGGGCACCAGTGACTAGCCCTCTAACATGAATGCCTCTACATCCGGATGCCAATAGTCAACCAAGTCATTCAGTAGCCTAGGTTGTGCCCGCATAAAAGGACATAAGAAGAACTTGAGCAACCAACATTGCATCAAGGCAGCCACAGCATTGGGGTCTTCCCTGACCAACTCACTTACCTCCTCATGCTCTCTTTCTCTCCAGTGGACATACATCCTGCAAAACATCAAGGTTCAGGAGGGTTAATCCTTGTTTTTAAGCTTTTTTCATTCAATAAGCGTGGTCCACGCGGGCTGTAATGCTGACAGTCGCGTGTACACGCATGCAGAGTTTACTCTGCCTGAATGTACACATGGCATGTCCTGAGACAGCCCACGTGGACCTAGGGCCGACCTTTTTAAGGTCGACGCCCCCCTAGAAAATGGAACCCAATGCAAAAGTAAAGACTTAAAATGCAAGATAATGGAGTTTGTACTTACTTGGTCCAGACAGATGGTTGTTTCGTCCAATGTAGCTCCCGGAATCATCGCTTTTATCAAAGGGGGTTTTTTGGTTCCAGAGTCAATTTCCAAATCAGTAATGGTGATAATGAGCTGTCAGCTTCTATTTATAGACTTTTTGGCCTCTTTTTGTCACTTTTTTGGCCCCCCCTATCATGTTTTTCAAACCAAAATCCATTTAGAGTGATTCAAGAGTTGTATTGGGGGGGTATGATCGGGTATCGGAACAATTTTTTGGAGTTTTGGGTAATTTTCGATGATCCGTGGAAAAAAATTCTGAGGATCAACTTGAGCATGTAGGTTAGGTTTCTACCCTGACTTTTGTATCTCGTTGTCTTTTTTCCTTTGCCATAGGATCGATCCCATCAGGTTGCGACAGGGAACCATCATTGTTGCTTTAGAAATGTCGCAAGTTGGTGGTAGAGCTTACCGGAACATGGATGCCCTAGGTAGATCCTGGTTGCATTATGGTGTCCATGCTGACTCGAATCACTGTAGGCTCGAGAGTCCTTGTTGTTTTTCCTGATTACAAGTTTGAGCCTCATTTGCATAATTCTTTTTAACTCTTGACCTCACCCTCAGGACTCCCAAAAGATATAACGGGTCTTATTTTAAGCCCTTTTCAGACCCTCTAAACATGAAAATATTGTCGAGTGATCTTGTGGCCTTTCACGCTCATTAAACTGAAATTTAAAGTCACGTCTGTCCGGCGGTAGTTTACCCCTTTTTTGGTCCGGATGGTCAACTATACGAACAAAGGTATACTCTATGGAACTTTAGTTCTCTAGAAGAGTACTCTCAAGTATCATTTTAACCCTTTTTAGGGCCTGGGGGACTAAATTTACGAAAAAGGAACCCCCACCGAGTCCATAGTTAAGCTCTTTTCAGACTCCCTAAAATTGAAAAGATCGTCGAGTGACCTTATTCTCTCACACTCATTAAACTAGTCCAGAAGAACATTCCTGATGGAGTCCATAGTTAAGCTTTTTTCAGACTCCTTAAAAATGAAAAAAATGGCCGAGTGATCTTGTCTTTCTCACACTCGTTAAAATCGTTTTGAATAGACGTCTTGTCGGTGCTAGTTTACCCCTTTTTCGAACTGACTAGACTATCTTCGAAAAAAGGCACCCCAATGGAGTCTCCTTTTACGTTTTTCAGACTCTCTAAATATGAAAGACCACCGAGCTTACCTTCTCTGGGCTCGTTAACCTTACATCGAAAGACATTACCATTGTGTGTTTTGTTAACCGTGTTTGCATACCTGCGTCTTTGGTCTAAATGTTGGCTCCATGTTGCTCCCAACTGAACCATATGAAGCATAACTTATACGCAAGCCTTGTAGCACTTTGCCTCTGCCTCTTAACACCCTTGGTCCCCAGAGGATTTTTCCCGAGTATCATTATTCTGAACATCAGTCTTGCCCTTGCGCCTTGAACTTGTACGTTTGAAACACTCGTTCCTCCATTGTAACGTAACATTCCTTTATTCTTTTTTCCAAAATCATTGAAAAAGACAAAAAAATCAAATATACCCCAAAAAGAGGAAGGGAAAAGTATTTTCTTTATTGGCAGCACAATAAGTCGCCCTTGGATACAGCACATCTGTCTGTTTGTTCATCAAACTCAGGGATTTAGTACAACCTTAGGAAGTTGTTCTCGCTACATAGAGTTGTGTCCTCCTCCATTTGGTTATTCTTCCAAACATATGGAGAGTTTGCGTTGCCTCCTGCCTCGTGAACTTATGATTAATGCCATGTTGCCTGAGTCTCATCATTTGTCGTGTTGTTGTCCAAGGGAAGTTTTTACCAAGCCTGAGTCGGCCCCTCTACAGTTTGTCTCTTGCCCTCATACCCGGCCATCCTAAACGTCCAATCAAGTCTTTGTTCGAAATCAATGAAGCCTTCAGTCTGATCATCAAGATTCTCTAGTCCATGGCCGACGAGTCGTCGAAGACCTCTGGGTAGTGAAGTCGTACACTCATATTACACTCTTACCCAAGTTTTGAAGATTTTGAAGTTGTTGCTCGAGCTCTGAAGACCTCATCTCCAGCCATCAAGCCTTATCAGCTTCTAAGAAGATTGATACTCTACATGTATATCTTTTTGATTTCGATATGTAGCTCCACTGTGTATTGTTCGCGTCTGCACTTTATTTAGTTATATGACATGGATCTACAGTGTATTTGAGTGGTAGCCATGCGTTTATTCTATCCCGAGCATGGGTATGGCCGCCTCGGTGAGACAATTGTTATTTTTGCAGATGACGCCTCCCAATTTCTGGTTCCTGGGCTCACTTGTTCGGCACATCAGTAAAGATTTGTAATGTATTTCAGCCATCAGATGCTCTTCTGACCTCACACATTAGGGGGCATATGTTATAACCCTAATTTGCACCATACAAGCTTACCTGGCATCAGGCCATCTCAGATTCCTTCTTTGCCAAAACACTGCTGAACGAATCTTCTTAAAAACACTTTTTATAAAGGCCCACGTGCCCTGCTCTATTACTGCACGCATGTACATGCTCGCTGACCCAAAACAGCCCGCGTGTACCGACAAAAGCACGAAAAAAGGAAAGTTGTCGACGGAACACACAGCTTTGGGTGAGTTAACTGAACCTTCCGACCATGCATGGCCGAGGGTTCGCCCAAATACCTAGCTTCTTCTAGCCTATAAAAGAAGGGTTAAGGGTCCCATTTGGAAGAGGAGAATCATAGTAAAGAAACTATACCCAATTGCATATTCCCTTTGTCCCAACCCTTTAGCCTTCCCTGTGCAAAGAGAGAGATAGAGCAAAGAAGTTGGAAGACAGTAGAAGAGGAGCCCAGGACCAGGTTCGTGGAGCAGCGGCCGACTTCATCATTGTAAGTTGATTTGTTGAAGTTAATAATAAAGAGACACTTGTCACATCCCACCATATGAGGTTTTTATGATTTATTGTATACTTGTTTATTGAAATCTCTAACCCATTAATCTATAGATCAAATGCATGTGGAGTTTGTTGTTTGTTTTATGTGAATGCAGTTCAGCCTTGGGAGGAGAGCTGCAATCAAAAAATGATCAAGCGTAAGGAGGGATCTACATCAAATGCCCATAATAAAGTATGCTCATTTAACTATGTATTTGCTTAAGAATAATGGGGATTAGGTCTGGGACGACGGTAGAAAGTAGAGATCTTTAGGTCTTTTCTGCATGCATAATCTAACCCTAAGTGTTAGTCCATAGAGGGATTTCCCACTCACAATAGTCGCTAAAGAATGCAAAGAAGAAGATGAATGGTTCATAGACAGTGGGTGCTCATCTCATATGATCGGAGATCAAAGCAAATTTGTCAGCTTGAAGAAAAAGGGTGGAAATGTTACATTTGGAGATGACTCATATACTAAAATACTTGGAAAAGGAATTGTAAAGCTTGGAAGTGAAAATGCAAAAGCAGGAAAATTCCTATTGGTTGAAGATCTGAAACATAATCTCCTCAGTGTCAGGAAAATATGTGATCAAGGATACACTCTTACGTTTGACTCCCGAAAATGTAAAATCGGAGAAAATAACTTAGGAAGATTGGTTGCAACTGCAACAAGAAGACCGAACAACATATACATAATAGACATGAAGAAGAGAGAGAAGATAGAAGCCACAGAAAAGGATTCCAAGGAAGAAAAAGTCCCAAAGACCAAAAATAAGGATGAAGTATTATTGAGTGCCACATGTTCAGGGGGGGCAACACCAAAGAAGAGAGTTACCTTTTGCCATTAAACTCATGGGGAGAAGCCCTACCCTTTGTCATTGATGTCAAAGACGGAGATAAATTGGGATCATGATGATAGGGGGAGCATGAGTGTTTCCATCAATGACAAAGGGGGAGAGTGTTGGAAGATTGGTTGTTGTCATTGATGTCAACCCTAGTCATGGGTTTTGGACTGCAAGATTGATGAAGGTATTTGGAAATGAAGGACAATGCACATGCAGATACAACACCCATGGATGGATAGTATACATCATGTTGTTTCCGGTGGTATGTGGAACGTCGCGTGGATCCTCATGGTTGAGGAGAAATGAATTTTTGAAGATGACAAAGTGAATTGAAGAAGGAAGTGCATGTAGGCCCTGAAGATAATTAAAAAACAGAATTACAAAATAAGAAAGTGTCAGGTCGGCCCTAATGTTAAAAGGAATTGACATAAATGGTATAAATAAATATCATTATACATTCATTTGATACACAAGTCGAATTTCATAGGAAAATCAAAAAAAGAAGGCCGGATTTCAAGGGAGGATGAAGTCTTTTGGTGATGAGTTCTAAGGTATGTTATTTTCAGGTCATCTTACCATTTTCGCTATAATTTTTTTTCTATAACAATTAAGATAGTGAAATTGCTATAGTATTGAGAAGACATATCAAGGTACCTGTGGTAAAAGTTTCATCTCTTGATTCACTATAATTATGGAGATACACTCTATGGAAGATAGGGTTTTTGACCAGTCTTGAAGCTAGTCAATAAACAGGTGTTCTGGGTAAAAAAGTCATAACTTCTTCATAAAGAATCCAAATGAAGTGGAAAAAATTTCATTGGAAATATTACTGACTTTATTTCCTTGTGTGAGAGTTTCAGAATCTGATGTTAAATATTGAGCACGGGGAATTATGTACAAGTTTGGTCTCATGAATAAACCTGAATTGAACAAAGTCTATCATTCTCTTTATAACTTCTTTTAGGGGAGGATTCAAGGAGTGAAACTTGGAGAAGTTTCAGAGAATACATTGAGTAATATTATCTACAGGATCAGATTATTCCAAGAATTTAAGAATTGCATAAATTGAAGAAGTCTCGGGAAGCATTATCAGGTTCTATGTGATGGTTGGTTGATGGTGATGATTTAATGTAAAGTTTTGTTATCTCTCATATATTCTTGGGTGGAAGGAAGGGGAAAGGATGGAGAGTTAAATCCTCTCTTGATATTAGAGGATTCTATCTTCCTCTTGGAGGTTTATCCCTTCCTTTACATTTGGAAGTTGTAGCTACCTTTGGAAGTCATTACTTCCCTTAAACAATAACTATTGATTATTTCTCATATATTGTGCATGGTGTATTGTGGTGTATTGGTGTAACTCTTATACTATTGTTCATTGCTCATTGGATATAGTTGAATGGTTTAAGTATAAGTTGAAAAAGGTTTTAAATTGTACTTGATACTGATTCACCCACCTCTCAGTATCAACATCCCATGGSTCTTGGTTTTTTGTAATTCATGCAATGAGATTTTCCTACTAATGTGGTAGCTAGACTATAGATTTTTACTTTCAAAAGGAAAGAAAAACATAAATTGTGAGACAGATTCATAAGAGGAGGAAGGTCAATGTAGATAAAGAGATGGTAGAAACTACTAAAACCATAGTCATGGATGTAGATAAGATGTACCTAGTGGTAACGACTTTTGTTGTAGTTACTACTAGTGGAGCTACCCAATCTAGTGTTATCAATATGAAAAGTGGCCTTGATGAATGCAAGAAAAGAGTGGAGTTCTTATATAATCAAGTTGAACATTATGAGGTTGAGAAGGGAAGCACTATTGAATTCATGAATTATTCTTTGGAGATACAAGATGAGCTAAATATAGCACAAAAGACACTTTATAGGAAGCACTAGGATTTTGTAGACCATTGTGTGGAATTACTTGAACTCACACAAAAAGTATATGATTAAAAAGATAGAGAAGAGAGCACAGAAAGATGATTGATCTCATAAAGAGGTGGAAATAGGATTACATGGATGCTCATTTGTACATTCCTATGATGAATGATGGAGATATCTTGTGTAGTGACTTGATTCTTAGAGGCTAGAAATACTAGTGCACAAAGCTCAATAGAAAATTTAATGATATTTTCAACGAATGCCAACAACTATAGCAAATAGCTAAGAAGATCACACAAAAGTTTAATTTGGCTTCTTTTGGAGAAGTAAACTCATTTAGACTATAATAGGAGGTGATGAAAATTTTGGAAGAAGGTTAGAGAATGGAGAGACATGTAGTTGAACATGTATAGAGCATCAATGAAGAAAAACCCATAGAACATATGGTTATGCCTTCCAAAGAAATAAGTCTCGTAAATTCTTTTTGGGCTACATTAGAGAAAAGTGTGGATAAAGTTGTGAATGATGTTGTTGTATTTGAAGTGATACTTGAAAGGTAGAGTTACCCATTTGCTCGAGATATTCAAACTTTGCATGAAATATGGGAAGCTTATGTAAATGATAGGATAATTGAAAAGGGACAAACTTCCAAGAGTTAAGTAGAATGTGAAAAGGCACCCTATGAAATCATTTTAGCTGTCACGCTTCCCCATTTTGTATAAATAAAATATTAAACTCATTTATTATTAGTCCCTGCCGAAGGCGTAGAGGGACTATAACGATCGATAATTCGTTGACTTCATATTAGTTTGTCCTTTGACCAAAAATATTTGCATAATATGTATTGTTGGAACTAGGGAACTAAAAACATTGATTTTTATATAATAAAAAATACCATATATGTCATGATCTGATTGGATAACAGATTGGAGGTTTTATTGCCAGCTTCGCTATTCCCAATGTTTTATATGTTATCATATCCAAAGTTTTTGATCATATATGGTCTTTCTGAAATTTTACTTTTATTCTTGAAATGTTTGGATATCCGAAGTTTTGAAGATAGAGAGTCAGGTTTTTATTAGTTCACTTCATATTACTTTGTCCTTTGGATAATTTTGTTTTTTAACATACCCTCTATTGTTCGAACTATTGTTACTAATTTTTTTTATTGTTATAAAATAATATAATAAATGTTTTTTCGTACGTAACAGAGCTGCCACACTGCATTCTTTCTTAAATGTTTACACAACAGTCCTGACAGACTTAAATGTTTACCTAACAGGCCTCACAGCCTTAAATGTTTACTTAACAAGGTTGTTGCAATACATTTTCCTCCATTTTTTTTTTGTTTTTTTTATGCAATGTTCTCTGCAGTGAATATGGGAAATATTGTTCTTCAACGGCATTACTGGTTCAGTGGTTCATGCTTGCTCATTGCTTGTTCACTAGTTTCTTGTTTGCATGTTGTTGTTGTTCTTGTTTGCATGTTGTTCTTGTTTCATTTTGCACGCTTGGGTTTTTGTGACCACGATTGGAACTGGCCTTATGTCGTTCCCCATCGACGGGTAGGTTTCGGTGTTGTGTTTAGCTTCCTTTTCTATTTGCAGTTTGCAGGTGATACATTTCATTGCTAAGGATGCCTGAGTCGAAATCCTCTTGCAGAACATCTTTGTATGTGAGGAGAAAATACGATTTCCTTTTCCTATACGTCATTGTGGTTGCAATAGAGGTAGGTTATGTGTCGAACATTGGCGATCAGGAACAAGACGAAGACAGCATTACAGTATTGCTTCTTTGGTCGTAGTAATCACATACAAAGATGGATAGCAAGAGGATTTGAAGGCTCCCAAAATTCAAAATACCAACCGTCAAAACTACACCTTTCTTCAGCGGCATTATTGGTTCAGTGGTTCATGCTTGCTCCTTGCTTGTTCACCGGTTTCTTGTTTGCCTATTGTTGTTGTTCTTTTTTTCATGTTGGTCTTGTTGCAGTTTGCACGGTTGGGTTTCTGCAACCGCGATTGGAACTGGCCTTATTTCGTTCCCCATCGACGGGTAGTTTTCGGTGTCGTGTTGAGATTCCTTTGCTATTTGCAGTTTGCAGGTGAGAAATTTCACTGTTGGGGATGCCTGAGTCAAAATACTCTTGCAGAACATATTTGTATGTGAGGAGAAAATATGATTTCCTTTTCTTATACGTCATTGTGGCTACGATGGAGGAAGGTTATGTGTCGAACATTGGTGATCACGAAAAAGACGAAGACAACATTACAGTCATACTTCTCTGGTCGTAGTAATCACATACAAAGATGGACAGCAAGAGGATTTTGAACGCTCCCAGTATTGAAAAATACCAACCGTGAAAACTGCACCTTTTTTTAATTGTTTTCACAATGGCGGGCCTTTGGACGGTCCTCACAGCCTTAAATGTTTACCTGATAGGCCTCACAGCCTGAAATGTTTGCTTAACAAATGTGTTACAATACATTTTCCTGTGAATTTGGCAATTATTATTCTTCACCGACATTCCTGGTCGGCTAGTTGGTGCTTGCTCCTTGGTTTGATGGATGATGCTTATTGTTGTTTGATTTAACTTTGTAGGGTTGAGGTCTTACAGCTGCACTTGGGCCTTTTGGTGCTTCTTCACTGGTTTGTTATTTGTTTCTTGCTCTTGTTTGCTTCAACTTTTCAAGGTTGGGGTCCTGCATCTGCAAATGGACCTCTTGTTATAGTTTGCGGGCTAGGGGCTGCGCTTCTGTCCTTCTTCATTCATCGGTGGGTCTCGGTTTTGCAGTTGCATTCTTGCATTGCTTGACAGGCCTGTTGCAATACATTTTTGTCCTTCTTTTTCTTATGCAATGTTGTCTTAAGTGAATATGGGCGATATTGTTCTTTGGTGGTGTTATTGGTTCAGCGGTGGCTGCTTGCTCGTTGCTTGTTGACTGGTTTCCTGTTTTCCTATTATTGTTGTTGTTGTTGTTCCCCATTGACGGGTGGGTTTCGTTGCTAAATTTATGTTCGTGTTCGTTCTTTGTTGTTTGTTATTTCCAGTTTGCAAGTGAAAAATTTAAATGTTGGAGATGCCTGAGTCAAAATCCTCTTCCAAAACATGTTCGTATGCAAAGAGAAAAATTGATTTCCTTTTTTATATGTTAGTGGGTGTTATGGATTTGTTCTAATTGTGGATGTAGAATTCCAACCGTGCAAAACTGCAGCTTCCTTAAATGTTTTCACAGTGGGAGGCCTTTGCACGGTCCTTATAGTCTTACATGTTTAGCTGCCAGGCCTCGCAGCATGAAATGTTTGCTTAACATGCATGTTACAATATATTCCTCCAATTGTTTTATACAATCGTGTCTACAGTGAATTTGGACAATATTTTTCTTCACTGGCATTCCCGGTTGACTAGTTGATGCTTGCTCGTTGGTTCGTTGGATGTTTCTTATTGTTGTTTGATTCAACTTTGAATAGTTGAGGTCCTGCGACTGCAATTAAGTCGCTTTGTACTTGTTTCTTCACAAACACATCTCCAGTTGGAAAACACAAATTGGAAGATGGTTTTACAGTTGGGCCACCAAAAAATACTATGAAGATAAAATAATATCAAAAAGTTTGAAGTAGATATAAACAACATCTCTTTTGACTTGAACCAGAGTTTTTCGAGCTCCAACTATATTTCATAGATTTGCAATAGATATAAACAACATCTCTTTTGACTTGAACCACAGTTTGTTGAGATCCAACTATATTTCATAGTTGAGAATGTTTTTCCCATAGTTAATATGTTTCTATGGCTTCATAGTTATGAGACTAAGTGTTGTTGTGTGAGGGATAAAGTTCTCTTCTCCCTTTCTTTTTCCTCTTCTAAACTTGCCCGTTTTTCCCTTTTGTTCTTCCCCTCTATTATGCGTTTCTGGTTCTATACTTGGTCACGTTTCTATGCTCACAGGTTCCTGAGGTAGCGAACTTACAAATCGTCATCTCCATCTATATATTCACATCACGAGTCCGACCGACCACCGTTTGTTTGCATACTTAGCCAATTTTATGAATGCGGGTTCTCAGATAGGCATTATCGAACTCTCGTGCCTCGTGTTTGGGGTATACATATTACACCCAAAAATTCGGTGCTCTACAATTCGACCCCGGGCTACTCGAACTCGCAAGCCCGATTCCACCTACAATGACTTTGTCTGTCCGACCCGCCTTTCCATACTTAGTCGGGTCTTCAAAGTTTTGTGGGTTCACGCACTCTCGGGTTCAGAAAAGTTTAAAAGCATTTTTCGCTTTCCTCCATCCCCGCCACCTTCTGCCCTTCCCAATGCACATTAATTTTTCTTTTACTAGTGACAACCCACCAGAAAAGTTCAAAAAGATTGGCTTTAATAAGAGGAAATCTCGAAGACATCTCCCATTAAAATGCATTAACAGACGAATATTATGGGATTTGATCAAAAAAATTTGCATCCATCTTGAATTGGAAAAAAGTGTTGGTTATTTTAGGTTTTTTAAGGCATGATCATAGTAACAGTGCAATATTGTACTACCACTTTCCATCCACAAACGTTTCATCCACATATATCTTCACGACATGTCCGTCTTTAATACTGTGCATATATTACAGGTTGTCATATTTGAGAATCTACTTGCACATGGAAATGTTAATTCGTGTTATTGGTGACTATTCAGCACACATATTCAAAAAGATTGGCATTAATAAGAGAAAAGATCAAGGGAATATGTCTTTAAAATGAATCAAACCAAGATGTATGGAAGATTACACTATCATCCTCCAGCGTTCATTTTAAATACGTATTCCCATTTCTCTCTATCATCGAAGACTTGGGCTTTAAGGTGCCTTCATTGTAATGTTCCTGGTCATGGACATGTGAGACAAATTAGAGATGCCATTCAGGCCCAATTGAAAGACGAAGGAATGGTTTTATGTGACGTCAACTTTGAGCGGAAAAAAAAAAATTTGTTAGCCAACAGAAACTCAGACANATCTTGTGATTGGTGTTCTCCATGTATTCGATGCTTTGGTTGGTTGAAAGGCCTGCCTGAAGATTTGTGTGTTGAACTTATTTGTTTTCTTACAAGGAATTGGAAGGGACTTCCAGGTCACCTTCTAAGTGGTCCTTCACTGAAGTATATAGCTTCTTCCAACAACACATATTTGGCACGTGTATCAAATTCTGTAGACTACACAAGAATTCATCTTTCGTCCTAAAATTACAGAAGTTTCTCTTTCAAAGTTTATTGAGCAACTTCTGGGTGTGGTAACAGACTTGATAGAAATTCAAATTCTTTATCAAAGTTTGTTCATTGTCCTCTGGATGTAGTAACAGACTCGACATACAATCAACTTTCTATCGCTACTGCACATTATTTTCACTATTCCTATGCATATGACTCCATCTGGGTCGATGAGCTTGCCCCTCTTTGCACGAATATTCTCCTCCTACTTGAAGGTGGGTATATAACTAGGGAACAACGCTCTCAAAATTTTATAATGCCTGCATTGACATGTAACTGGGAAAAATTAGTGGAAAGGAATTCTGGATTATGGACTTTGCAACACTTTCTGAAGATTATTTTGTACTACCACCTTCTGCAAGAAGTTTGGCGTGTTCAGGTAATGATTTGGTTTCTGAAAATCACCTTTTACTACCACCTTCAAGTAATCATTATGTTTCATTCTTTAGAATAGACCTTGTTGTGGTAGTGTATTCCATAGTTGTTTCCACCCAATATCAATCTTCCTGTTGTATCCCTTGCTTTGAATAAGGAGAATGCATTTCTTATGTTGCAGTGGATCCGATATTTGAAAAAACAAAAAAGGAATTGCTCGATGCTTGAAGTAAGTGCCTTCCTAATCATAGAGTGCCTCCATCACCAACTTGTGTTTGCACAGTTGCTTTTATTGCTACCTTCTTTCTTTGTCCTAGTGGTGGATCCTTCTATCCCAACTAACATGATGGAAATAAACTAGCTCTAGCTCTAGGGAATTTGGTCGCTTCCGGGTATCTCAGTTGACTATATATTAATTTTGGTTAACTTAAAAAGGTTTGTATATCTTATAATACAATTTCTTATATCTTAAAATATTGAACAATATATTTTTTTAACACACAGTTGTTCGAAAAGTTTCAACCGTTGTTTGGGATTCACATCCTTCAAGGATGTTAATTAATCAGACAATTAATATTGCTTGTGCCAATGCAATCAAGTCATCGTCCACTATGGAAATTACATTAACACTGCAATGTCAAATAATAGATTTCTAACATGTGCCTAATGTCAAGGTCATTATCAAACAGGACATCCAACGTCCAAAGATTTCTGGACTCAGAGCAACATTGTAGTTGTCGTGACAAAGCAACACTAAAGTCGATGTTCTTTGCAGGTCTGACAATCCTGCAGTCTAAGTGATTTGACAATGAAAACTCTTCTTGTTCACCACATTGTCGCACTGCAGTCAATGGCATTGTTCCCATTTCCACCGCCAATGTCGATGTTCGAAGCCGAAGCTATCTGGAACCTGGATTCACCGCCAGTGTGGATGCTTGAAGGTGAAACTACCTAGAGCCTGGGATCATGACTTCTTACACTTCACATTAGTTTCTCACGTTCCTGAGGATCCAATTTTATAAATTCCTTCTGAGTGTATTTGGGCATGGAGTAATATTTGGCGTCACTTCTGAATATTCCAAACCATTTTGTGGGCCGCGATGTCTGCCACCCCTATGACGAAAGATATATTTTGATGTGATCTGCAGCATTTGATACACTTGCCAGATCTGTGTTATTGGAAGAACCTATGTACTTCAACAGAGGAGCAGTTTGCAAGTGGCTTGGACGTCCCTTCCAATTTACCGCAATAAAACAAATAAATTCAACATACAAATCTTCAAGAAGGCCTTTCAAACAAACAGATGATCGAATACCAGGAGAATAGCAGTCACAACATACTTGAATTTTTTTTGTCTCAGATTTTGTTGGCTAACAAGATTTTTTCCCCCCAAAGCTGACGTCACATAAAACCACTCCCTCGTCTTTGAATTGGGCTTGGATAGCATCTCTAAGTTGTCCCAGATGTCGATGACCAGGAACATTACAAGGAAGGCACCTTAAACTCCAAGTTTTCGACCATAGAGGGAAATTAACACTTAGAAAAGTATGAAATGTTGAATAACTAGCTAATGCAGGCAGACCATATCTAGAAGAGACAAGTTATTCAAAAATCTGGGATAGATCCAGCTGGCAACACCAATGAAGTCCAAGACCCGAAATTCATATTCAACTCGTTGTTTTTTACCAAGCAAGAATTTGATGATCAAGTTGAAATCTATAAAAGATTGTCTATAGGTTTCATTATTGTACATATCGCAGTCATTATGGCAAATGCATTTAAATTTCAGAGAATATATGCTGAACTTTTTCAAGACAGCTATTTTGGGAAATAATTTCAGTTGTATTTTGTAACCCAGTTTATCTGAATATAGAATATTTGAGGTTTTAGTATGGTGTTTTTCAGTCTCTGGTATTTTTTTGTATTTTTTTTTCTACTTTTTTGTGTGTGTGGGGTTAAACATGGACGACAAGTTTTTCTTTTTGTTGCCCAGCACTTCGATTTAAATAAAGGATACTATGTTCACTTCTTACATTTTACATGGAAGAATAATTTGTGATAGGCCATACTTATATGGCATCTACCCTATACTTAAGAAAGAAATGGGAGGACCTGTCCTGCTTTCATTCTTCAGGGTCCCGTAAATAGAATGAATTAATGACTCTATTTGAACAAGGAAACTCACGTGTTGACGTCATGTTCCTGTTCAATATTCTGCATATATTACAGCTTCTTCTATTTGATAATATCTGTGCATATAAAAAATGTTACGTCATATGTATATATATATATATATATACATGTTTTTTTCCTCTCTATTGCTTATGGGTTTGAACGAAATTTGTGAACCGAACAACATCCTGCAAATTGGAAGATGTTTTACATTTGGACCAGAAATAATCTATTAATATATATACTATTTGAATAAATATAAACACGTTCTCTTTAAATTTTCCTTGTTTTCTTCCCCTCTATTATCCCTTTGTGGTTCTATATTTAGTCGCATTTATGTAATCACAGCTTCCCAGATTTGCGGATTGATAGATGCTCATCTTTATCTATATCTTCACACCATGAGCTCGACCGACCTCAGTCCCTTTCAATACTTAACCAATTATCTGACCACTGGGTCTCGGGTTTGCGATATCCAACACTTATGTCCCCTGTTCCGTCATATACATCTTGCACCCAAAAAACTTTTTTGATCTGCAATTTATTCTTTTACTAGTGAGAACTCACCAGGGGTTCAAAAAGATTGGCATTAATAAACGAACAATAGATGTTGTTTTGTGTGGTACTTAGCCCTTTTTCCCTTTTCTTCTTCCCGTCTATTATCGTTTTTTGGTTATATACTTATTCGCCTTTCTATGATCGCAGGTTTTTGGGTTGGCATGCTGACAGATCTTCATCTCCATCTATATCCTCACATGACAAGTCCGACCGACAGTTGTTTCTTTTCATACTTAGCCAATTTTATGGTTGCGGTTGTCCGGGTTGGCACTTTCGAACTTTGTTGCTTCTTATTCTGTGATATACATCTTGCACTCAAAACTTTTGTGATCTACAATTCCACTGCGGACTCCTCGAACTCGCAAGCTTCACTCTACCAGGGTTCACAAAAGTTTCAAAGCATTTGTCGCTACCTTCCATCCCCACTAACTTCGTGCCCTTCCCAATGCACATTAATTATGGTCTTACTAGTGACAATTGAACACACTGGCACAAAACAATTGGCATTAACAAGCAAAAAAACCTCGAGGACATCTCCCATTAACACGTATTAAACAACCATTTACATTACTCGGAATGACCACCATTCCTTTCTATACTTAGCCAAATTTTTCCACATGTTCTGTGATATACATCTTGCACCCAAAGAATTCCATGATCTACAATTCCACCTCGAGCTCCTCCAACTTGCAAGCTTCACTTTACCCAATTCATAAAAAGTAAAAACCATTTATGGATCTCTTCCATCACCACCACAATTGTGCCCTTCTCAATGCACATTAATTATTCTGGCCTCTAAATTAACTTCCATTGTTCCGCGACCTACAAATAGCACTCGAACCTCCGCGATATACAAATTGACTGTCGGACTCCAACATCATCCCCTCTTCCGTGTTACACATTATGCATTCAAATGTTCTGAGTGATACAATTTGATCGTCGAGGCCTCACGTCTTCTGGGGAGACCTTGTCACCCTATTTTGGATCCTCGGGTTGGCGGGTTCATGAAATCTCTAATTCCTAGTCAGTGTTTCCTGTGTCGGCCATCCTCGTACTTATTTCCAAATATGCAACAACAAAGGTTTAATGCTAAGACTTCATCATGTAACAACTGTAAAGATCATCATTAATAAGCAAAAGCCTCGAGGACTAACTATCCCTACACAACTTGTCCAGAAACATGCAGAGATGATCTTGTTAGGTAATGGGAAAGCTATTACAAATTTCAATATATTGGAGAATACAAGTTTGGGTTACCGTTTCCCTATTCCATACTTAGACACTTTTTTTATTGTGGACTCCCGGACTGACGAGCTCAAAATTGTGTTTTGAATCTTCCTTGACTTGGAAATAGTGCCCGGAGTTCCACGATATACAATTTGTCCGCTGGAATGCCCTGTCACGAGCTTGACCATCCACTGTTCCTTTCAATACTTGGCCGCAAGTTGGTTGTATGTTCATGACGTGGTACATTTACTGTGTATCGAGTTTGGCCTACCGTTTCCCTGTTCCATATTTAGACACTTTTTCGATTATGGGTTCCCGGATTGGCGGGCTCAGGATTGTGTTTCTAATGTTCTGCGACTAGCAAACAATACCTAAAGTTCTTCTATATACAATTTGTCCACAGGGATGCACCATCATGCCCTCTTTCATGTTACAGGTTCTACGGTCAACACTCTCGACAGATGCAATATGAACCTCGGGCCCTCACCTCTGTTGGTTGTATCTTGTAGCCCTATTTTGAATCGCCAGCAACCGCTTTCGATAACTAGCCATTTCTTAATTGTTGTTCCCTATCCCCGCCACCTTCCATGAGTGAAAGGCTTGAGGAGATGTCCCACACTTCTGCCACATAAAAATTGACCACCGGACTCCCATATCATCCCCTCTTCCGTGCTACACATTTTGCACTCAAGTTCCCAGACATACAATTTGACCCTCGGGAAGTCACGTCTCTTGGGGAACCATTGTCACCCTAATTCTGAAGCTCGACCAACCACTTTCCATACTTTCTTATTTCATGGAATCTCTTTCGCAGATCCTTGTGTTGGCGGGTTCATGAAATATCCACTTCTTAGTCGTTGTTTACTGTGCCCGCCACCTTCGTACTTCTTTCAAAGTATGTAACGACCAAGGTTTAATGCTAACAGTTCAACATGGAACAACTGTACAGACCGTCATTAAAAAGCAAAAGGTTCGACGAGACAGCCACATTGGCTATTGCCACAGAAGTTGCCCAGAGATATGAAGAAAATATCTTGCCACATAATGGGATATATATTACAAGTTTCAATATATTAGCAAAAATGAGTCCGCCCAGCCATTTCCCTAGTCCATACTTGAGCCACTTTTTCGATTTTGGGTTCGCGGACAGGGGGTTCACGATTGCACTTCAAGCTGCTTCACATGTCTCTCTGTTGTTTGGACTTGTATTTCTCCCTCGGTCCCGCCATAGCGGTGCATTTATTCCCATTCCAACCTGGAAGGGACTACGTTGCCATGTAGCACTTGTTAATTAAGAATCTCGTTGGCCATATTTTTAGAGATCAATTCTGGCATATATATTAGCTTAGACTATTCTTTGTTCTTCATATTTTATGGAATCATTGTAAGACATGATATTACAATAGTAAATTTCTTCTCACATTTTTTAATTGTTATCTATTCTTACTTTCGCTTTAAAATGGTGCTAACACATAGATGCGAAACTGTAAATTTTTGTTTGATGGTAGGTTGACCTCTATTTACAGTTTGCTATTTGAAAATTATGCAATTAATAACACGCTAAACTGATTTATGTTTATATCATTTGCATTTGTTTATATTGATTCCATATATGTTCATAGTTCTTAATTCTTTTTAGAAGCAATAAAATACGATAGGTTAGATTAGAATAGTTGTAGGTAATTTATACTTAAATTCATAAAATAATAATGATAGATGGGCTACAATCTAGAGGGTTTCCATTCCAAAAGGAGAAAGATCTAATTAAACCCTTTCCCCAAATGAACCTGCTTAGTTGACAAAGTGCATTCATCCATGTCAAGATACACAATTGAGGAATGAGTACTATAATTGATTTCTATCGGTTAATGTTTAATCCTTTATTTTGAGTTCCGTGTTTAAGATCCTATGATACAAACTATTATTTTTCAATAATTATTATTTCTTATAATAAAGGATATGGTTTCTTAAATCTTATATCATTGTGATTTCTCTGGTTTTTATCAGTTTTATGCATAACTCACATTATTGCTATTTTGGATTTATCGGTTGCTTTGAGAAAACTTGATAACATAATGCAAACCTTTATTCAATACACAGTTTATTGGTTAAATATCTAACTGGATATGGTTGTTTAGCTTACATCTAGAACAATTCGACTTTAGATATATTCTCACTTCATAGGTTGGTGATAATGGCTATGTGACATTCTTATTTTAAACTTTGACGGGGAAATAATGGAGATGATATAGAAGACTATCTTTTTAATTATAGATTTACTAGAAAACAAAAGGGGTAGTTGAGATTTGGACCACACCTTTATTTATTTCACATATTCATATATGTTTACAACATTAATTAGTCTCAATCCTCATGGTGACGGTTGTCATTTATTTTTTAATTTTTTTTTGGGTTAATTCATACTTTCAAATTAATTTTATCCTTATATGAAAGTCTCTCCAAATAGGAAACCCTAAAGCTAATTCATTCCCTCATCCACTTCATTAGGTCATATGATAGTGGTAGAGTTGGGAAATTTTATTTGGGTTATGTATTTTTCAAAGGGTAACCTATATGACCTAACTTACTTATCAAAAAAATGGGATACAAATGTTATAATAAAAAAATGTTTGATAGAGTCAAAAATGATTATGTGTGTTGTCTATGTGTATGTATTGGTTATATAAATAAAACTAGAAATCTTCCTTTGAATCCCTCACACTTATCCACATTTTCTCACTTTTTTTTCCAGATGAGAAATTAACTCGCTGGGAACCCACCCCGATACTTCCCCACATAGTGGATGATATGGGAGTGGAAAAGCAGCAGCCCCAGGGACTCATAGCTAGGCTTGAACCTGTGACCTCTCCCCAAACTGGGAGAGCATGCGCACATCTTACCAACTGAGCTATCCACATTTTCTCACTTAAACATCTCTATGCACATAATATTGACACGCTCTTACTTTATTATTCCCTTGAACCTTGATATAGATCAACTTATTAATTGAAAATGCATTATTAAGAAGTTTGAAACCATAGGATCTTAAGGTATTGGTAATCTCTCTTCCATAGTTGTAGGTACAACATTTGGAGGAGTTAAGGAAATGATTATCCAAAAATTTGCATCTTTATGATCCCTTTGTATACTGCGATGTTGACCAAATAAGAGATTCCTTCACCTTATCCATGTTATTGCTTCCCCTACCAAGTCAACCTGAGATTGTAAACTTATGGTTGTATGTTCGATGGTGATTCCTCTAGTGCCATATAATCATGGGTTACTCATGATGCCCCATCAAAATACCCCCATGGTTTCATTTTATCAATCTCTTATGGAATGAGCAGTATTGGAACTTTGGGATAGAAAAAAATATATAGACCTCCATAAGTATATTAAATTGAGTAAAAAACTTACAAAGGGGAAGGGGTTTGATTTTGAAAGATCAATGCATTCCTAGCTACCCATAAAACCAAATAGACAATAAAAGGGAGTGTTGGATGTTGTTTAATTGAGTGGTCCTTTATCCAACTCCTTAAAACATTCTCTACTGAATCACTTACCCATTCTCTTGTACCCCATTAAGGTTTTTGTCACTAACTATAGTTCCTTTGGAAAATATCATCCAATGAGAATATGGTACATGCACTCTCCATTAGATTTTCCTAGTGCAAAATAGTTTTCACCTTGCCATGATATCTTCACTAAATCATCCTAGGTGAAAAATTTGGTGGAAAAGGCCAACCACATGAACAACCTGGTCTTGAGGGAGATTTTGACTCTCCATATCTTACCCCACTACTAGTTAGGTTCATTCCCTTGAACTTTTAGAAACATAGCTAAAGAACCTAGTCGTGTTGTGTACTTAAATTTAACAAGGTTCTTAGACCATAGAAGGTTGTCATCATCTCCTTCCTTTACTAGATAAAACTAGTTGCCAGATTTTGAGTATATTTATCACATTCCATAGCAATTTCACTTTCTAAATTTAGATCTTTTGAATATTCCTAGCCTTATTTCCACACTATTGCATTGGTGGGGTTGAGAGCATCCACTAATAAAACTATATAATTATGATATCTTAGGGTTTTTAGTAACCCTTTAGCCATATTGTGCATTCCTCTACATCCTATCCATAAGTAAACTCTTTCCTTTTGGAAGGATTCTACTATCACCTTTAGTAACTTCTACCATTAGGTCATTATTATGTTCATTGTCCACAAACCTAGGGAAACAAAACAAGAGCTTAACAAATCTATTATATTGATCCATGAATAACATTTAGAAGTGTCTAACCATAGCTATTGCAATGTATTGACATTTGGAATACCTCCCCCCATTTTCTACCTGAATATCCCAAATAATGTTGGACTTCTTTCTCATGTTGGCACAATTATGAAAAAAAATGGTGTTATTATCTCCTTGTGCCAACTACACAGCATTGTTTTTATGTCTACATTTAGCTTCCTCCCACTCTAACATTTCTTTCTTTGATGCTTCTAGTTCTTCGAGGGTATTTTATTCTTTTGATGAGAAAATACCAAGAGAGTTGGCATGATATATTCTTGAAACATGATCTTCAACTATGGTGGTCCTTGCATGTTTGCTTGACCTAGTGTATGGTTAACCTCTTCACCCTCTTCAAATTTTCATGGAACTGATACGTAGTCATATCTTCCAAAATATCATAAAACAATGCCCATTCCTTGATTACCAGTTCAACAAGCTCAAGTTCCTTAAGCAAAAATGAGTTGAATTTGGAGGGCCATAGGGGTTTCTTATCCATTTTTTCAATTTGTAAGAATATTGGAACATGGTTTGAGATATCTCCTTCTCCTACCTAAGACCTTTCTCTCTTTACTTCTTCCAGTATATCATTAACTACAAAAATCTATTCAATCTTTTAGATATAGTTTCTCCCCTACTCTGTTATACCTTCGTGTTGGGACTACTTTCAATGACTCCAAGTCACATAGTTTACAGTCTTCTAATTTGTGTAGAAGGAAATTTGAAATAGTATCCATTCTCCCAATATCCCCTCATATTTCACCTCGCTTAAGAATAAAATTAACATTATGTCCTCTTATCACATTAATTCTTCTTACCATCGATGCATCAAGGAAATTGTCCTACTTCCTTCCTCTATTGGTATAGGCCATACACATTGATAATAGTGAAGATCTTACCTATCTCCATAGAGGATGTCCTTGAATATATAGTTGTTGGGAGGTAGGAAGTATACATTCCTTGAATAGATTTGTCCCAACCCATAACTATACCTCTTGACCTACCCTCTACACTCACTATCACAAAATTACATCATGGAAATTCAAAATGAACAATACTTTTAGACTTCTTCCCATCTAACATGTTTTGTTTCAAAACACAAATTATCATGCTCGTGTACACTAATTATTCTCTTGGAGGAATTATTCGTATGGGTGCCCCACAACTCTCTAATATATATGGATACAACCATAATCTTTTATATTTAGAGAGGCTTTTGTTCTTAAAGGACCCCTTTGATGGTCAGTTTATTTCTTGATTAGATCACTCCACGTGCTTTTTCCTTTGATAATTCAAGAAAATATATCCTCCCTACTGCTCACTAGGTGCCAATCTAATTCTATCATAGTCCCCCTTCTACACGTATTTCCTTTTTTTCCTTAGAAAGATTCTTTGTTGAACAAAGATGATACTTCTTTCTCTTCACTGGAATATATCTTCATCCGAAGAAATTGATGTGTTGTGACCATCTACACTTAATAGATCCAAATGATGCTTCCCAAGGGAAGAGATTGTACCTTCCACCCTTTTTGATGATTGATTCAAATACTTTTTACTCTTCTTTGGGATCCCTAGATTTACAACTTGTCCACATCTCATCCCTACCAAGTAAGGTAATATGGGGGAGGTTTTTTATGGAGTGACCTTGCCTTATTGGTAGACCTCCCCCAAGATTCATTTCAACACAAATCCTTTCCATTGAAGTACTCTCCACAGTTATTTTTCTCCATCAATGCCCAAAAATTTACCCAATTTATTCCCTATTAATGAGAAATCCAATGGCAAGGAGTACAACTTTACCCATATGGACCAAATGTTAGCTTCATGGGATAAAAAGGGTAGTCCACACTTTGAGGGATAGAAAGGATCTATCCCAATACCACTTTCCTTGTTGGATAGTTTCCTTGTCCTTCCTTGTCTGAAAAATGAAACTTATCCATCCATGTGTTAAGATATGGAAGATTGGAGCATACCAAACTTGTTGTTTCCAAACTCTACAAATCAACATGCTCATTGTTTTATTAGATATCATCCTTCCATGGAACTTTCCCATCAACATGGTTTCTTGGTAGAGTAACAMYTGGTATATGACCACATCCACCCCATGACAAGCTTCATTTTCTTTTCACTAATATTAATGCAATTTACTCATTTCTTCTTGTTTTTATMTAGATCTCCTATAATTTTGCTTTGATCATCTCAATTTGTCTTTCCTTTGTCTCTAAATCCTCCCCTTGACATATCTTCGAACATTAGCAAGATGTTCCCTGGGTTTTGCAGGGGAGGTTGAAAAGTTTTGGACCTTATCCCATTRTCTATTCCACAATGAGAACCAGTCCCTTCCACCACATGTTTTGAGGATTTTGTTGAGTGGTCACTATTGATAATGATARTAGGAGAATCAATTTGGTGTTAACATACTCCACCATTATTGTATTGCTCGAAACCTTTTACCACCAAATATTTCCTTGAGATAGAACCTCCCATACCTCTTAACCTTTCATCAAAACCCACCACTATTTCCTTCCATGTGGGGGTTGAAACTAGGGTTTCCATGCTACATTGACGAGAGATTAAGCTAGAGAAAGTTTTAGAACCTGACAAATTTGATAAAGAGTGAACGGAGACAAAAAAATATACCTTGCTGGCTCGTACATTCTCCCTTGACTGTCCATTTCTCTCCCTCCTCTTTTTCATAAACCATACCTCTCCTTCCTCCATCACTCCTGCTCAAATAAACTCCATTAGTATATATTTCTAGAGAAATAAATTATCCTCACCCTCATGTATTCAAGCATTTAGAGTGAGGAAGTTGGTTCTTTGTTAGTGCCCCATGGATTCACCCCCTCTTACCCTATTTTTTGGATGGAGGATGTATTAACTACTAGTCACAATAACATCTAATAATCTTGCAGAACACACACACACAAGGAAACAAGCCCCCCTGAGAAGCCCATATATGCTTCCCCACATTCATAGATGGTGTTTATAGTAAACTTGTCAATGTATACTAGTATGCCTCACCCTCCTAGGCCTAGCCATGTACTTTTATGCCTATCATCCCTTGCAATCAAACCCATCAACACTTACGATAGGAATCAAACCTAGGTTGGCAGTAGGACAATGCGGTACTTAAATTGACCGAACTACCCCTCAGAGGTGTGTGTGTGTGTGTGAAAAAATAATCATGAGAAAGACTTTTTGGGGACTACAAATCTCTTTGGAGGGCACTACATTGCTAAACTAGGTTACTTTGTGGCTCACCACCAAATTGATAAAGAGGAATCAAAATGGTAGTAGACAAGGGCATGGAAATTAAAATCACCTCTGAAAACAAGGACCTTTTCATGGCTTGCAATAGATAATAACATAATGACATGGGATAAACTACAAAGAAGGCCACATATGGGTCCAAGCATATGTTTTCCATGTAAAGAGAATGGTGAAGGTGTTAGCATATGTTTTCCGTGTAAAGAGAATGGTGAAGGTGTTAATCATATTTCCGTCAATTGTCATTTTTCCAAAGTTGTTTTGGATGTTGTGAAGTATATCACTGGAGGCAAAGGGATTCAGGCAAGTGAAAGTGTAGAAGATGCTTTGGGGAAATGGATTGATGATAAGGAGCTAAGTGACCACTCCACTCTTCTTATTGTTTTCTTGTGGAAAATATAGATCTATAGGAATAAAGAAAATTTTCAAGATATTAGCCTTCCCCCCTTCCAAGTTCTACACATGATAAAATGTTGTTATGACAGCCTACCCAAGTCTGGACTCAAGAAAATAGAGACAAATAATAGAGGTCAAGAAGAACGTCACTTTTCCATGAGGATTTTTAGAGCAGGTGGATGTTGTTTTCTCTCGAAATCACACTAGATAACTTTTCTTTATGGTTCAATTAAGGGCATCGACAATTGGGTTGAGCTTAGAGTTATTTTCATGCTTTTGTGCATAGCAAAATAAAGGACTACAAAGGAGATCTGGGTACAATGGGGATTGCATTCTAGTAGTGGAATGGAAAAATGGGGGATTCATAAATCAAAATTGCCTTCTATTAGATGTTGTTCATAGGATTTTAGATCTTGAAGCCCCAATCTCCAATATCTATATCTCCCACGTATAAGGAGAGACCACAATGGAAAATGATCTAGCCAAATGGCTAGTTGATTCACAGGCAAGTCTATTGGTGGTGATTGAAACAAAGTGGATAA
This sequence comes from Picea engelmannii, assembly GCA_009831015.1. Taxonomy (NCBI): domain Eukaryota; kingdom Viridiplantae; phylum Streptophyta; class Pinopsida; order Pinales; family Pinaceae; genus Picea; species Picea engelmannii. Next base: position 84,850 of record ML794631.1, read on the forward strand.
GGTCCCTCTATCCCCCACATTTAGGTCTTCTTTTTAGTTCGTGTCTCTTTGTTTTTTTCTCCGAGGTTGGGAATCAAATAGTTAGTCCCTCTAATTTTTTTGAGATTGATGTTTTTCTTCATTTTCTCGCGCAATTTTTTGCCAAATTGCTAATGGGCAAATGCTCAAGTTTTTATTAAACCCATTATTTCTTTTACGTAGTCTAGTTTTTCTCTCCTGACTTGGCCTAAGTCTACTAAAGACTAATCAAATTTATCATGACTTGTTTCTCTTCAATAAAAAAATTGTACATTTTTTTGACATAGAATATATGAGTGAGTTATACCCATTTTTTCAACAAACTATACTTATTATTATTTGCGAAATTTATTATCAACTTTAAATTATCATTCCTAATAAGAGTAATCTCTATTATTTATACGTAACTTTCATCTCAATTTTTTTTTTTTATATTTCATATTTCATATTAAAAACACAATACACGTTTTTTTTTTAATAAATTTTTTAATTGCCATTAGATTAAATCTTTAAAAAAAACTTGTTTGGACTTAATTATTGATGCTAGAGTGACCAAATGAAGATGCAACTTCATCCATGTTGGTGTACAATCAAAATTTTGTTATTTGTTAGCAATTTTTTATGTTGATATCATTTATTTTGATGATGCTAATAACATCTCAAATATTGATGCAATTGTGTCATATAAACAACTCTAATGGCAATGCAAATGTAATGTCTATAGGACAATAGATCCCAATTATATGTGATGTAAGGGGAAACATAAATCTATTTTGGTAGAGATTCACTCAAAATATCGTAGTGATTGACATTAATTCGAATCATGATAATGATTTTCTCTTTGGAAGTGTGGAATATAGAAATTGAGAAAGTAAATGAGAAATCATTACATAGAGAGAAAGAGAGAGAGATTGTCACAACAATAAGTAATTGTCCTCATAAAAACATTAAAATAAAAAATGTGGAAATGGATAAATCAAAATTAGAACATCACATAAGTAGGAAGGTGTTCATTGTGAAAATATTTTTTTAATTTTGATTTTTAGTAAATAAAATTCATCAATAACATGTGTTATTTACCACATGGTAGAAATTTTCATAAATATTATTTTTATTATTTTTATATATTTTAAAATAGAGTTACTCTCTCAAGAATTTACTTATTAATAATCTCATTAACGATTTTGATTGATTGATTGATTGATTTTAATGACGTCCACAAGGTTGAACAACCTAAGGGACCAAGAGAATAACAACCCTAACTCATCTTCACACTCTTTTCAATGTCAAATCTTTTGTTGTGGATCTTGATTAGAAGACTAGCAATCTGGTTGATCTTATCCTCGTCAAATAGTGTGTGCATGTTGTTGACCTTTAAGTTGTTTTCATACTAAATGTGAATATCCTCATAGGTTGCACATTCCGTGACAAAGTGCCACTCTGTCTCCACCACACCCTTATTGCAGAATATGCAAGTTCTCTCCTCCCAAACTTCCTTGGGTACCCTCCACCTATCGGTCTCACATCTAAGGTGATGTGAACCCGTCCTTAGTTGTGCGACTAACAACCTTTATTTTCCTTTAATAGCTTCCTCTAAATATGTTTTCTCGCTATGATCACAATTTAGTTTAAACTCCTTGATGTAGTATGCCTTTTTACGCCTATTGTGATTGGTCCACATGGCAGTCCTAAATTTTTCATTCACTAACTTTTTATTTCTTCCTTGATGTTAGGACATTCATACAGCTTGATATTCCACTTACTCAACCACTTTTTATTTTGCTTCATCCAAGTTTCTTCCTATGGTCTAACTCCTCCTCCATAGATAATTTGGGCCAGCATTGGTTATCCATGTTTTCCACCTTTTTTAAATAGCTTATTAATTTGATTATCGTTGTCGCCTCCAACAGAAAAGTACTTGTTTCAGCTAAAATAATTTCATACGAGACTGTGTCTTTAACTTTTAGATTGATAGTATTTAATTGCTTCTGAATTCTTTCTAGTTGTCTCCATCTGCAAGTTGACATGTCGCTTCCCCATATTTCACAACCATAGAGAAAAACCGGTGTAACCAACAAAACAAAGAGGGTTTTTTGGTTTTCCAATCCCAAAGTTCCACTTTTCTGCACCTATTTTGGAGTAAGTATGAGGCTCTCCACTCTCCCTGTATCCTTTTTTCCCTACAAGTCTCCCAATTGAGATTATAGTGGAATTCGATACCAAGATATTTGTATTATTTATCTATCTCCAATGGAATGCATTCGAAAAGAAAGGTCATTGGTTTGTCTTTTCTATTTAAAGAAAAGATCATTATTTTGGTCTTGGTAATGTTCACTTGCATCCCTACCTCCTGACAAAAGTATTCTAAGGCCTTAAGATGTTCTCTTAATCCATGTGTTGTTTTTGAAATTACAATAACATCATCCATGTATAAAAGTATCTTCACCGCATACCTTGTTAGATGGACACCCTCTCCATCCACTCTGCTCAACCAGTCTTCCAACTTATCAGTGTATAAACCAAACAAAGTGGGAGATAGAGGGCATCCTTGTTTAACACCAATATCACTACCAAAATAATCATACATTCCTTAAATTGCTCTGAATTTATGTCTAACCTTCTCATAAATTTTGTGAACTGTCTCTCTATATCCATTTGGGATACCCAACTCTTCCATTATGTTCCATAGTTTGTCTCTACGCACTATGTCAAAGGATTTCTTAAAGTCCACAAAACAACAATAGGTTGACTCACCTTGTTTGTCCCAAATTTTCTCTATAAAATCTCGAAGGGTGACACAATTATCAATGGTATAATTCCTATGTCTAAAAATTGCTTGCCCTTTTTCCCTTTTTCCCTCATCTTATGCCCAACCGTTGGTTCTTTGCTCTATCATGCTCCCTGTTATCCCCATTTTGTTAAGGAAGTATAAGGACATACGCCCCTTAGTTTTAAACCCTAGATAAGTTTACTTGCCTTGAGGAATAAGAGCATTTATACCCCCAAGGAGGTTGTATCTTTAGCTCTTTTCTTTTCACCCCATTAACCCATAATCAAACGCACTAGTCATTGCATTGGATAAATAAAGCGTTGCATTGGTAAACGTGAAAATTTGATGTTTTGAAGTTCTCTCATTTGGACATTGTTCCTTGAGCCCTAGGCTATCTTGCCTCAGTGAGGCATCCTCTTTCACCCACTATAACTTGTTTTTGTTACAAAACTAACCTACAACCACTAGCGCTGCAAAAATCTAACCCTCTAACCCTATATAACTCCTAAACTAACCCTAGGAATTTGTTATAACTTTGTGTGAACAAACTACTAACCCTATCGCACTTTTTGAGCTAATTTCAAGCCATTTTCATTGACTTAATTTTATGTTATAAGGCTTGGTTTCCTATATCCATAAGGCTGATAAATATCATTGCAGTAATCTTTTTGTGACAACCTTTCTTTTGTGCTAAAGTCTTGCTCTATCATTTTTCAATTAAACTAGTCTTTACTAGCTTGTCTCTTGCTTATGCAATTAGACATTTAGCACTTATTTTGTAGCTCTTATTATATTTATTGTGTCGATATATATCATTGATTGTTGCTAAAATTAGGGACAACAAGCTTAACTTGCTTTTCCACCTAACATATTGCATTGTATATTTGGTTTTCATTGTGTCTCGGGCAGGTATTCTTCTCTCACTTGATCACTCAAAGCATTGGCAACCATAAACCTTTCCCAAGAATCGTTTCCAAGTTCCCTCTACCATTTAGAATTGACTTTTAGGGGCATCCATCCACACATCTCATTTTCCATCTCAATTCCCCCTAGGGTCACCGGGATTCCTCCCCTGAGGTGACTACATCATATCTAAAGTGACAGGAACACCGGCCTAAGGTGAAAGTGGGTAGGTGCTCTCTAAGTTGTCGCCAATTGGTGGTTGGGTCCGGATTTTCCCAGCCTACAACTTGTGCGATAACGTTTTGGCGCCATTGTCGGGGAGGATTTTGAATCCGCTTTCAAACCCTAACGACACTTTGGAAAGTTACTCCAAATCCTTTACCCTAGCTTTCCTAGAGACTCCACCCAAGTAACTTTCCCTTTCCACCCTTGATAAACTCTCCCTCAAGTTCATCTAGCGACTCCACCTTCCAAGAACTCACTTTTCCCTTATCCCTTTCCATCCTTTGATGAGCGTTGAGCTCATCTCACGACTCCATTGAGGTATTACCCTAAGTAATGGAACCATGGCCTCATGGGACGACATTCCATAAGGTTTATCCCTCCTTTGATTTTCAGGATATTCCTGGATATCCAAACCATTTCCCAAAGGAATGGAGGGAAAATTTCCCCAAGTTTAATGGCGATCCAGCAAAACCAGTCACCCATGTCGTCAACTATATGAAGTGTGCTTCAAACCTAGATGTGCTACATGATGATGTGTTAATGATGATTTTTGTATCTTCACTAGAATCAACTCAAAGGAATTTGCTCGCACATTCATGTAATAATTGAAGAATTTCTCGAACACTATCGACAAAATACCCATAATTTGCAAGATACTTTCCAAGATCTCATGGACGTTCTTTGCAGAGAAGGTTTTCCTATAGATGAGGATGAAGAAAATCTTCAAGAAGATCCCAATGAAGAAGATCTGGATGAGACGTATGATGAAGATGAAGTATCTACCCTTCCACTTGATGAGGAAATGCAGACATATGTTTCTCCTGCAAATTAAGAAGAGAACATGATGAGTTATAATCCTTTTGAAAACTTTGATGATGCTTTGTTCCATGACCTTGGAAATGAAGAAACTGCTAAAAGGATCTTGATGAAGTTTCTCTTGCAGAAGGCCTAAATGAGACATTGTTATTTGATTTTACTTTTGAAGAAAGCAAAGTTCTCGAGTCTTGTGAAGAAGTAATCAATTCCTATGATGCTGATGAATTCGTGGAACAACCCTTAGATATAGTTGACGGCCATATTGATGATTTTATACAGTTTGGGAGACGTAGATGGGATGTGGTTTTCTTCATTATTAATAGAGAACCCATTTATGATATTGAGGGTATCTCTTAGGCAGAGGGGTTGAAGTGTCATCTTCAGAGGACTCGTCTTAATACATGTATGATTCAGATGTCTGGCAACCTGGTGATGATATGGTTATGGATTTGTTTTTCCCCTTCGAGGATGAATTATCGCAGCATACTCAAGTTGATCTTCGGTCATCTCTTCATATGTACCCTTTTGGGGATGCAGATTTGTTCTTTGAGGATTTTTAGTCGTTGTGCCCAGATTTTGATAGACATCAAGTCATGGCTAGCCCGTGGCACTCCGAGGTCCACACTACCAAACGGAAGTAATTTCATGTTGATAATTTGGGCATGGATTTGCAGACAAAGAAGAGATGTTTCCTAAGTCTGACGGGGGAGCTTCAAACTAAGGTTGTGCCTTACCTCGTTTCCTCTTGTTTGGGAAATCATAGGTTTTTCTTGGGATCTATTGTCCTTTCTCACCCTTCAGGGAGCAGTGATTTTCTGAGTGAAGATGAAAACGCGTTCTCGTCTATATGTGGTATACCTCTTCAGAGATGGATTGATCAGGCCTATGGCTACACTTTCAGGCTGGATGATCAGGCTGATGGCCTCTCTTTCCAGTAGGATTTCCTCCCAACCCACCCATCTCCATGAGTTTTATTTCATGATAGATTATATGTGTGTTCATACTCATGATTATTATGTGTTTGAATTTCTTTGTTTCATTACATGATTAAGCATAGGGAGAAATACTTTGATGAGATGATTAGTTGGTTGCAATGATTGTATGACTTCACCTGACATCACCCATCACATGATTTTCAGTGCCCCAAGGCCCTAGGTAAGTAGGTAGGTCATATTTCTTTCCTTGCACTTGCATCTTGATTGCTCATATTTGTTTAGATGCATTTCATATTTCATTTTGATCCACTTGCATATTGATTTCATGCCTAGTTTAGAAAATTTTGAAAAAATGCCAAAATTTTCTTTTTTAGATTAGTTTTCATTTGGATTTTTATATGGACGAAGGGTGATAGCACCACCTTAGATGATATGATGTTTTTGTCTGAGTTTAGGTAGGCACAAGTCTACTGGGAGACGTTTTGGTTCTCATGCACTCTACAAGGAGCACATGTCCCCAAGTAGGAGCCAGATGTTATCCCCATTTTGTGGGATAACTAAGGAGAGTATGTCTCGAGTCCCTTAGGTTGCATATATGAAGTGTCGAGCGACTACGTGACCAAAAGTATCCACTTGCATATATGGAGACCCTTCTCACCACCACAGAGGTCACAATTTTCAAATGGCATCCACCACACCAGTTGGCTTCCGAGAGGCACTGGGCCTTGCTCCATGAGGTACAAGTCATGTATTATGGTGAGTGTCATTTCAATATTTGAGGCATTTTGAGTATGTTGTATCTTAGACTGCTTTAGATTTCATGACATATGCTTGGAAATTATGACTTTTTCCTTGTTTCACTTTGGTGGTTGACATTGTGCCCTAGTAAGTGGCCTTCCTTGGGAATGGGTTTGCTACTAGGAACTGCCTTGAAGAGTTGTCGTACAGTTTCCATCCATACTTACCACTTTCCATCAACTAAAACCCTCGATTTATTTGTCTCTTGGGGTTTTAGCGTATATTGACCCAAGAAAGGGTCGTCCCTCATTCCATGGGAAGAAGGGGTTGAAGTCCCAGAGGGATTGTTGTTGGCTAAAAAGATAAAAGCCTATATATAAACCTTCCATAAGCTTCGAGCAGGGATCCCCTGACAAAGCAATGAAACGCTTCTTTGTAAGAAAAGCAGGACCCACAAGAATAAATGATAATGAATGCTTAGGGGGTTAGTTGGAGGATAGGAGGTCTCATCACGAACCTGTTAGAATATAGAAGATGGTGTGCTCGTTTTACCATTGACGATACCTTCGTCACCCAACCATAGGCCAAAGCCTCCCTTCGAGCACCTTAACCTTGACTGAGAATTCCTCCGGAAGCAAACCCTAGTCTAGATAGCCAAATAAAGGGTAGTGCATCATTCCCTAAGGATAGCGCATCACAAAAGGTTGATCAGATAGTCCAAACCCTAGCCAAGATATATTCAACCCAATACTGAAAACTTGTTGTTGTTGCAGCTACATCTGCAACCCTCCTCCACATGTGCGCACCAAACTGGAACTGCAGTGCGCACCAACTGGGAAACTACAATTCTAAGATGTTACAAATGAGAACTGGCGCCCTGTATTTATAGTAGTCCTGCCAGTTTTGTTGGGGATGACTTCTCCTTCTGGATATGTGTCTGTTCAGTATATTATTATTATTATTGGCTGACTTCTTCTCTTGGAGGCTAATAGCCTAATATAAATTATCTTCTTGAGCCGATAAGGCTTCTAGGGTTATTAGCCAACTAATTAGGGTTTCTCTTGCTTCCTGGAGTCTTATATTCTTGTCAGGTTCACACGTGGAGGTAAATACCTCCCGCAACTACCATAATATTAACATTCCCTCCTAGCTAGAGAGGTATTTACAGGTAATGGACTTGAGCACAAAAACATACCATTTACCCGGTAGCATCAATATAGTCATCTAGACTATTTCATGACTAGATCATGAGCATCACCATCACCATCAGCTGCATCAACTCTCGAAACCATACTTCATCTAAGTAATTAGATATGATGCTGGATAAGTCACTCTCACCATAGAGTGATACAAGAGTAAAGGTTCTGAACTGTTTTCCGTCTGGAAAATCTATGTTCATCATCCATCTGAATGATCATTATCTCCAATAAACTGTTGATAGTCTTCAAGGCAATTAGAACAAGGATAGAGCACAATTGTGTCTATTCATAGTAGTACATAACTACAATCCAGTGGTTCACTACCACATCAAGTAACACACAAGTACTTGATCAGCAACGTATGGTTGCGAACAGTGAAACATATTCACCACAGTAGTCCTCATCTATTGTCATACAGTCTTCATAACGAACATCTGAGAGCATCCTGCATAGAAACAATGTTATGATATAAACTAATTTGTCTGGGCCAATCTTTCACTCACATCTGTGAGCTCTGAAAGAATATCTGCCTCACGAACAGTGGAACATATCCACCACAGTAGTATATCTCTACTGTCTGGAGACAGTTAGTCTCCATAACAATCATTTGATGCCATCCTGCATAGAAAATATTGTTAAAGATAAACTGAATCCTCTGGGCCAATCTTTCACTCATGTTTGTGAGATCTGAAAGAATATCTACCCTCATCAGTAATGGGCTATCTGCCCTATTCTTCACAAACAAGGAAGACGGATTATTTCTAATTTCTGAACCTAGACCATTTCTCACCCTGGGCCATTCTTCCTACACTAATTAAAGTGCACCCTGGACATAATGTATAAACCCTAAGAAATGTTTGGACCATTCCTCACCCTGGGTCATTCCTCCTACACTAATTAAAGTGCACCCTGGAGAGAATGTATAAACCCTAAGGAATGATTGTCCCTGATTGTTGAGCCTAGACTATTCCCCACCCTGGGCCATTCCTCCGACACTAAACAAAGTGTAACCTGGAGAGAATGAGTCTGCCCTAAGGAATGTTTGTCCTGCATCAACCTCCAAAATGGACCATTCTTCGAAATTGCTCACAACTGTGAACTTTGAAAAAATGACTGCCTAGCGAGGCAGACCATTCTACTTGACCACTACTCAGAGTGACTGCCAAGAAGAATGACTGTCCTAGACCACTCCCCATGTTAACCACAATGGGAAGTCGTTGTCTAGGATACATCAGCAATCAGTCTGCCTCCCATGTTAACTACAATGGGAATTCATTGTCCTTTAGAAATCTCAATCCACTTTCCGAACAGGAAAGCATCTGTCCGATCTGGACTAATTTTCAATTATAAAAATCAATAATGTTTCCAATTCTCCCTCCTAACTGGAGAGTTATTTAAATCACAAAAATAAATGTTCTTCAAGAATATTTTTTTCGTACCTTCTTCCAGCTTGGAGAATCTTTCCTTTCAGCTAAGGGAGTTATTTCCACGATCCCCATCTTCTCTCGGAAATATGAAAACTTGATTCTGGATAGAGGTTTTGTCAGGATATTTGTTGTCTGCTCATCAGTGAAAATATATATTGGAGAACCACTTTCTCCTTTCTGGACTTCATCATGGATAATGTAATACTTGTACTTTAGTCTAAAACACTGTGAAGGCTTCATGTAGATCTGGATGATAGAGTATATCATAGTTGGAGAACTAGAACATATCCAAGTAGCACTTCTTCTGTCATCATGAGATCTGATTTACTGAGTAGTCATCTTGATGTTATAGGAAATCTTCACCACGCTTCTGTTGTGCAATGGATGTTCTCCACCAAGTTGTCTTCTACTTATCTGCATACAGGAGTCTCTTTCTGGTATGTCTCAAAGTCTTGAGATTTCTCTTCATATGCTCTTTATTCAATTTCTCTAGAGAACATTCTTTCTGTTTATCTGATGTAAATTCCAACTCATGGATGTTGCGGATGATATAATGACTCATGTAGTGATATTTCTAGTGTATTGGAACAAGTAATCATCATAGTCATCTCCCTCCATCTGAGAGAACCTTTGGTTCTGGATCTTGCAATGCTTTCATTCATAAGTCTTCCATACACTGTTCTTCATCACGACTTTCAGTTCTTCTGCTTGATTGCTTTCATATCAGGCTTGGTAATCTTGTGATTATTGATGTAATGACTGGTTGTTCTGGCCTTTCTTTCTTTCTTGGAATCTTCATGTTCTTCTTTATGTTTTTCATTATCTCTTAGGTTCATGGAGATTCCACTTCTTCCTTTCATCATAGGTTCACGGAATCTGGATGGACAACCAGGAATACTTTAAGGCTTTTCTTCGAAGAGGTCTTCTTCTGCGGTTGAGCTGAACATGTACTGTCTTTCATGGCTGCTACCATGGATATATACATTTCATCATCTTCAATGGATCATAGGATTAGCTCCCTCCTAATCCTTGCTTCATGTAAGAGTGCATATAATCAGCTCCCTTCGTCTAATAGAGTCCATACTTCCATCTGCATCCTTATTGTCTTCTGCAATATATAATTGGCTCTCTCTGTCTAACAGAGTCCACGCTTTTGTCTTAGTTGTCGTCATAAGTCTTTCTCCAATTTTTCTTGATGTCTGACTTCTAAGTCTCTTCAAGATTGATTCTGATTTCGGCTTATCTTGTAATAGCTTTCACATGATATATTTCATTCTTTCATGTGTAATATCTAATCATACCTTCTTTTCATCTTGTTTGTTCTTTCATAGGTATAGTTCTTCTTGGAACACATTATCTTCCAAGAGATAGATATACAAGATATGTACAGAGACGATACAAGCAAGATATGTACAAGAAACAAGAAGAGTGTTGTTACCTTTTAGTAGAAGAAGTCTCTTCCATCCTGCTTAGTCTTCTTTGTAGGTTCCTTTTCTTCGGCAATCGGTGCTTCGTGTTTCTCCTTCCTTTTGTTTAGCTCGGGACACTAGTTCCTGTAGTGACCATACTTTTGATAGTTGAAGCATTGTATTTCTAAAATGTCTTTCTCTTGATTTGGCTTCCTCCTTGAACCAAACTTCCTTTTGTTCCTGAAGTTCTTGAATCTTGTTGTGAAGGATTGATCATCGTACTTCTTTTCGGGTTTCTCTTTTGCATTGATTCTTGATTCTTCTTGAGCACAACAAGTCCAAAGTTCTTCAAATGTCAGGTACTCCTTCCTTGTGTTCATGCTTGCAGCAAATGCATCCCATGTCTTGGGAATACCATTGAGTACTATGTTCACCAATTCCTTTTCTGAAGTGATCTCTTCAATAGCTTGTAGTTGATCTCTTAACTGGTAGATCCTTACAAAGTATGATGTTATGTTGTCGTCAACATTCATCTTCATGTCACGGAGCTCATTCTTCACACTCATAACTTGTCCAATGTTTATGACTGAGAAGAGATTTGTTAGGGCATCGTACATCTTCTTTGATGAGTCAAGATGGGAGATGTAGGGTATTAAGTGGTCTTTTATGGAATCCACTATGATACTCACGGCATTGATGTCAACATCTTTGAACTTCTCCATAGCTGCAACGTTCTACGGTTCCTTCTCTTCTCCTTCTTCAAACTCTCGCTTCACGATCTTTCCTTTCACAATATCCAGTACTTTATTCTTAGCAAGGATGAGGTCAATCCTTGTCCTCCATGCTCTGAAGTTAGAGGCTCCATCTAACTTGTTCTCAGACTTCATAGAGTTCGTCATGGATTGCTTGACTTGGTCAAACCCTAGATTTGACGAGAAATCCAAACTTCACATCTTGGCCTTCTGAGAGTGCTAGGAGATGCGCTAGGCTAGGGCACACTGATCTGTCCGAAGATTAGGTCAATCCATTCACATAAGGTGCCTCAACAAGAGGATTAGGGTTTCTGCAACTATTCCTACTAGTAACCCTAGCGGCAGTGTCCTGAAAGCTGCTTCTGCTAGAAACCCTAGCGGTAGTTCCTCAGCGAGCTCAATATCCTAGCAGCTATGTTTCCTTCCAGCGTTTAGACTGAATGAAGGAGGTGTGGGCCCATAAACTGTTAGAATATAGAAGATGGTGTGCTCGTTTTACCATTGACGATACTTTCGTCACCCAACCATAGGCCGAAGCCTCCCTCCGAGCACCTTAACCTTGACTGAGAATTCCTCCAGAAGCAAACCCTAGGCTAGATAGCCAAATAAAGGGTAGTGCATCATTCCTTAAGGATAGCGCATCACAAAAGGCTGATCAGATAGTCCAAACCCTAGCCAAGAGATATTCAACCCAATACTGAAAACTTGTTGTTGCATCTGCAACCCTCCTCCACATGTGAACACCAAACTGGAACTGCAGTGCGCACCAACTGGGAAACTGCAATTATGAGATGCTACAAATGAGAACTGGCGCCCTGTATTTATAGTAGTCATGCCAGTTTTTCTAGGGCCGACTTCTCCTTCTGGATATGTGTATGTTCAGTATATTATTATTATTTTTGGCCGACTTCTTCTCTTGGAGGCTAATAGCCTAATATAAATTATCTTCTTGGGCCGACAAGGCTTCTAGGGTTATTAGCCAACTCATTAGGGTTTCTCTTGCTTCCTAGAGTCTTCTATTCTTGTCAGGTTCACACGTGGAGGTAAATACCTCCCGCAACTACCATAATATTAACAGAACCAACCTATCATGATCATGGGTATCTAGTGGTATGACATTACCATCATTTGGCCACCAATCCAAGGTAGTGGATCTCAGTTACACAACTGAGAGAAAGGGGGTCTCATCAATAACCAACCTTCTCATTTATGTGAGGTGTTTCTGAGTGACATTGTCATTATCTAGACACCACTCTAGGATTGTGGTCTTCAGCGTCTCCTTTAAAACATGAAAGAAATAAAGAATGGAAAGAGGACGAGCTTGGAAAAAGTGCATTGCAAACGAAGGTGCCACACACCCTCAACAAAGGCACCCATGAGTGAAACACTAAAACCTCTTCTATGTCATGAACCCCATGCCCAGTGAGTCTTGATACATAACCACTTCATCTAATTCACATAGCTTAGAGAGGGATCGCTTGGGAAACACTCCTTAACCTAGGGAAATATCTACCCGATAGGACACCTCATCAACCCTCCCATATCCAAGCTTGGCAAGTTGCATAATGTCTTTGAGAACTTACTTGTTTGATCAGGTAATATTTGATGCATATGCTTAGGTTGCTCATTTATTGATGATTTACTCACCATGATATTATGACTTGAGATCCTTGTAGGGTGTGCTTATTTGTCTTTGTAGGACCTAGTTGGTGGATAGTTTTGGAAGGACAAGCCTAGCTTGGGCTTCCATGGGGCTTGAAGCCCGCAGGTCGGATGCCAAGGGCCCACATGCCGAATGACACAGGCGTACCTTTGGAGGCCTAGAAGACATTATGGATGACATGACATAGCCCTTACATGCCAAACGTTTTGCCTAGGAGAGGAAAAACATCACTTTTAGAAGCTTGACGTCACTTAGAGGGTTAGGGTTTGGTGGTGAAGGTGTTGTTTGATGACATGTGGCACATCTTGAAGGAAGGAAGTTGAATACCATCAAGACAGGATTTGGATGAGTGGCAAGTGGCCTTTGGAGGCCTAGCCATGCATCTACTACTCCAACGACTTCTTCAAAGTGCCAAAATGTCCCCTAAAGGAGTGATGTCACCTTATTCTAGGGTTTCTTTTGTGTAAAAGTGAATTTTAAGATAAATTGTTTATTATTATTTTGTTGCAAGGGGTAAGATAAGGATTGTGGACCCCTTATMTTATGTTTTACCCATGCTAATGTGGAAAAAATATATGATAGRCATTTTGTATAAATARAGATCATAAGATGTCATGTTGAATCATAACTCTCCCATTATGAAGAGCTAAGGACTGAAATTTTCGCTACCCTTGAGGCTTTTTGTTATCTTGTGCTATGGTATGGTGTTTATTTGCTTATGGAGTACATGATGATGATTTGCTAGCTCTTGGAGGTCTTTTTCTAGCTATTTGTGGTGGTTATCTTGGAATGTTATGGTTTGTCTTGTTGCTATTGGATTGGTAATGATTTCTACTTGTTGCTATCATTTTTAATTCAAGCTCAAGGTTGATTTTTCTAAGGCTAAGTAGGAAGTATAAGTGCATACACCCCTACTTTAACTCCACCATAACTTTAAGCATCGAATTATTTTTGCAAGGGTTTGTAAGGAAGTATAAGGACATACACCCCTTATTTTTAAACCCTAGCTAAGGTTACTTGCCTTGGGGAATAAGAGCATTTATACCCCCAAGGAGGTAATAGATTTAGCTCTTTTCTTTTGACCCCATTAACCCATAATAAAAGGCACTAGTCATTCCATTGGAGAAATAAAATGTTGCATTGGTAAACGTGAAAAGTTGATGTTTTGAAGTTCTCCCATTTGGACATTGTTCCTTGAGCACTAGGTTATATTGCCTCATTGAGGAATCCTATTTCACCCACTATAAATTTATGTTGTTACAAAACTAAACTACAGCCATTAGGGTTGCATAAATATAACCCTCTAACCTGATAACTCCTAAACTAACCCTAGGAATTGGCTATAACTTTTCCTTAACAAACTAGTAACCCTAGCGCACTTTTTGAGCTAGTTTGAATTGATTTTCATTGGCTGAATTTTTTGTTATAAGGCTTGGTTTACTACAGCCATAAGGTTGATAAATATCACTGCATTAATATTTTTTTAATATCCTTGCTTTTGTGCTAAATTATTGCTCTATCCTTGCTCTAGTTGTGTTGTCCTTATTTCGCATGCATTGTCTTATACTGCTAAAACACATAATAAACTAGAACACACATGCAAAAGTCACCAAGCATCGTCACATAGTAACTCAAACGCATTCAGAAACCCCCATAGTATCAGATTCAGTAACCAAAACCATAGTTCAACAATAGGTATTCAGATCAGTTGGATCAGGGATATTTCAGTGGTATTAGAGTTGGTTTTCATGTGAGCCTATGGGCAAAATTAGTGAGGAGTTATGTCAGATTATGTCCACTAAAATTTAGCAGTGATAACTTGCACTTATACCTCCAGATGTAGTATTAGGGAGGAAACTACAGATCGGATATGGAGGACAACATGAGGGATATTCATAGGATGCTTGCACAAGGGCGACAACAGTTGCGACAAGATATGGCAAGCCTTCAAAACTCTACACAGATCAAGGGAGCTAATGAGGAGTTTGCAAATTGTTTGAGACAGTATTAGGAGCTTGGAACGTAATTTCATGCAGACATGTCATTCAAGGATTATTGCACCATCAAACATCATGAGTGATATGAACCCCAACTATCAGGGCACAAGAAGGGGAAGGTGCACATTGTTGAGGTACACTATGACAATGAGGATGAGGAGGTGCATGAGAATGCAACCACATATGCCTATTTAGAGCAATCAAATGAGGCTAGTGAATTACGCGCATTTGAAGGACAATTGGATGGACATGATGATAACGCATATTCTTCATTTTCCCTACCAGGCGGTGTTGAGACTTCAACACTTCAGCATAGTGATGACACTTGTGAGGATTCATATGTGTTGGCACTTGGACGTGATGAGATTAGGTGGTTGGATAACTAACCGACATGGCTTCGAGGAAATCATGTATAGAGGATGATGAGATTTCTATGATGACAGTGACACATATTTCATCTTCTAAGACATCTATGATAGCCACGACACATGAGGATATCAGTAGTGTTTTTTATCTGGTGGAGGAGCCTTGCATGAGGATTGCACTCCAGGGACATATGGATCTGCAGACCCGGGAGGAGAGACATGACTTGGAGACAATTGACCTTACACATACGTACCAGTATGGGGAGAGGGAGTCACCTCTTTTGGAGATTCCTTTGTTGGATCAGGTTGTGGAGACTGAAAATTTGATAGGATAATCACTTCCAAGACTAGTCCACAGTGATGAGGGTGCACTTTGCATGGGTCGAGATGACCATATATCATGTCTAGACACATTTGTAAGGGATTCGGGTGCAGATGATATTAGCAGAGTGAGCGCACAGGAGGATACAGCTACCCATACAAGATACAATGTGATTCAAATGGGGGTAGCAGTTGGTGATGGTGTGCAGTGGCATACAGGAGGACTCAGTAGCATAGTGGACAGTGGAAAGTTCAATGCCTTATCTTTTGAGGAGTGTGTTGTTGGGAATTCCATTGTTGACACTAGCAATGAGGGGCATGAGGTAGAACCTCAGCAAGACTGTGATCAGGAGTCATGACACTAGATGAGATAGTTGAGATTCAGTGAGGACATGATCATGGCAGCCACTAGATGCATGGATGATACACACGCATTGGTGGCAGCTTATTTTTGGAGGGCATCGATGGTACATCATAGTTCAGATGGGGGATTTGCCCTGAATGACTTTCATACTCTCAAGGAAAGAGTAACTATAATGAGGGTTGACTTCCAACAGTTGTTATTGGATAGAGATTACCTATTGGAGGTTGGAGAGATGTATCGCAGGGCCCTGAGGGAGCAGAAGTTGGAGGTGGACCAGCTCACCCATGAGTTGGTGAGCACACGAGAATTCTTGGAAGGCACGCAAACGACCCTTCAAGAATCAGAGTCTAGATTAGATGAGCTCTGTGAGGAGACTGGTCAGATATACACTATATCTATCTCGACAAAGATTCAAATATGTTCCTCAGTTACATTGTTGGAGGATGTTCGGGTGTCACAGGGGCCACCCTTCATGGGTAGTTCTGAGACAATCGACCATACACATACACATGAGGATTCCAAAGCTAGAGATGGTTACGAGGACACTTTCATTTGTGGAAGAGCACACCAAAACGGTTACAACCATGTACATTAAAAAGGGGAGTCCGCAGGATTCGATCCTGGGACCTCCGCCAACCAACGCTCTAAATATAGCTCCACTAACCGGCGCGCCAACCATTTCATTTATTCATAACGGCCACAAAATATAATTTAAAGGGGGTTCAGACAATGTACAGGGGACGGAGGTGAACCAAGAGCATGCCCGTATGGATTTTGGGATGGATTTCGAGACGTGGCATTCATTTCGAGATTTTCCCAGTCATTTATTGCAGAGTCAGGGCACGAAAACTAAAGTAAAGGGTGTCTCTTGGGCCTGAAAGTGACAGACTCGGATCGAGGCATGGAAACATTCATTTTTAGGTAATTCAACGTCATGAACGCAGTGGTGATATAGTTTTTTTAACTGAGCAAAGCTTGTGTAGCTTAACTCCATAATGAGGTATACTTATGTATTTTTTCCAATTCTTTTGTGGAGTTAATAAAAAGTCCTACTCATTTGAGAGCAGGACCCGAAGACGCTATCCACCAGGGATGAACTCTATTATCAAGTTTTTGTGTTCATTTATCATGCTTATGTCTCTTTCCTTTTGATTTTTTCCTTCTTTATGGTGTACTTTAGTTTATGCTCATTTAATACAATTCTTTAATAAGTCACCCGACGAAAAGATCCCGGATCATGTTGGTATCAAAGCAGTCATCTTTGACTTGAATTGTTGAGTGTGAATGCTTACTAGGGCCAAGCATAAGAAGGGTGAAGGGACTCTTAAGTATTTCAATCCTAAAGTTGGTCGTGCATCCCGAAGGAAGAAGACGGTAGATGACGACAAGCATGATGTACATGAGAAAAAATTTCACATGGTCTTCTATCGCATGTCAGACATGGTTGAGAAAATGTATGGAGATTACGAGAAGAGGATGAAGAAAAAAGGGAAGAAAAAGGAAGTTAATGCAGATGATGGTGCTTCGGTAAACCAAGAGGTTGGAGGAGATCCTCTCGAGCCTCCATCTTCGCCTTCAAGTTCTAGTTCTTCTTCTTCTAAGCATTCGCATCACTCTCGGCATTCTAACCATAAAGCCTTTTTTAAGAAACCATTATTAAAACTTAATGTAAAGTTTGCTTTACCTATGTCTAATGGAAATGCTAATCCTAAAAATCTAGATAATTGGATACGACTGGTTGAAGTATATTGTCATGTTCAACATATTGATGAAGAGGAAGTTAAAGAGCAATTGGCTTCTCTTTGATTGGAAGGCATCGCTCTCGTATGGTGAGAGAGAAAGCTACAGGACAGAAGTAAGTGTGGTGATCTTCTTTCCTGATGGGTGGAATTTAAAATAGAGATAAGGAAGTAGTTCTATCCATTAGGGTAATTACATAAAGCGATGATGGAATGGCAAACTTTGAGGCAGAGTAAAGCTCAAACTGTACAAAGTTTCACAAAAGAATTTAGGAAGAAAGCTCTAGCATTGAACATTCCTTTGGATTCTTATGAAACTTGAATGAAGTATATTGGCACACTTCACAGTTATATTCGTCATACTTTGCTCTTGTTTAACCCCACTAGTCTTGACGAAGTTTGTGTGCAAGCCACTCACCTTGAGAACAAGGGGAAACATGTTCAAGAATATACCACGAAGAAACCTTCCAATTTCCCACAAAAGACTTTCAAGAAGTTCAAAAGGAAGGACAAGAAGACCACTACAGTAACGAGAGAAGGAGGAAAGCCATCTTGCACTCATTGCAATAAAATTGGTCACGATGAAGAACATTGTTGGAAACTACATCCAGAAAAGAAACCGAAATAGTTTGGTGGAAAGGGGAAGAGAAAGATCATTGCTACAGTGCAGCAAGATCTTGGTTCCAATTCAGGATATGAAAGAAAGATCACAGCGGTTGGAGTACAAGGTAAAGATTCTATTCATGCTAGTTCAAGTTCGAATAATGAATCTTGTGTTGATGAACGAAAGAGGAATGATTTATTTCATATAAGAGTTGTATCTAAACATACTAATATAGATACATTATTTGATCTGGGTTCCCAAGTAAACTTAATATCTGAAGCACTTGTCAATAAGATGTGTCTTGAAATGAAACCACATCCGAAGCCTTATCCTCTTGGTTGGGTGTGTGATAAAGAAAAACTTAATGTCACCAACCAATGTAGGATCAGATTTATTATTGCTTCAAAGTTGATTGATGAAGTGGATTTGGATGTTTTACCGCTTGAGAAAGATGTCAGGACATTCGACACTTTCCAAGGACATGACCCATCTCATAAACAAGAATTAATTGATATTGTTTCTAAGTATGATGATATTTTTCAAGAACTAGATGGATTACCTCCTAAGAGGGAAATCCAACATGAAATACATCTTCAGCAAGATTCTCCTCTTCCTAATGTGGCCAGGTACAGGATGTCAGTTGTGGAGATGACAGAGATCAAGAAGTAGGTACAAGGCTTATTGGATCAAGGGGTCATCAGGCCTAGTTCATATCCTTGTGGTTCTCTGATCGTGATGGTAGAAAGATGGCACATGGTGAATGTGTGTCGATTACCGGGCTTTAAATAAAATCACGGTGAAAAATTGATACCCTATTCCTCGTATAGATGATTTACTTGATCAGTTGAAGAATGTTGTTTATTTCACTAAGTTGGATTTGCACAGTGGATATCATCAAATCAGGGTCGCAGAACAAGATGCATGGAAAACTACCTTTAAAACCAAACAAGGATTGTTTGAGTGGTTAGTTATGTCATTTGGGCTTTGTAATGCTCCGACAACTTTCATGCGTGTGATGAGTATTCAGGCCTTTCCTGGATGACTTTGTGATTGTATATTTAGATGACATTATTGTTTTTAGCGGGAATTGGGATGAACATGTAAGGCATGTAAAGCAGGTATTGGATACTTTGCAAAGGGAAAAGTTGTATGTGAAAATGTCTAAATGTGAATTTGGCAACACTGCACTTGTATACTTGGGTCATATCGTGGGAGGAGGACAATTGACGATTGATCCTTCCAAAATTGATGTAATTGTAAATTGGCCTAAGCCAAAAAGTGTGACCGAGATCCAGAGCTTCTTGGGTGTAGTCCAGTCTTGGAGGAGATTCATTTCCCAACTTCTCCTTTATCACAGCTCCTTTGTATGCCTTAACTAGTGTGAAGAACACTTTTCAGTGGGAAGGAAAGCAACAAAAATCTTTCGACACTTTGAAGGAGAAGATCAATACCACACCAGTATTATCATTGTCGAATCTTCAACAGCCTTTCGAGATCAAGACAAATGTCAGTGGATACGTTATGGGTGTTGTATTGATGCAATATCGTAAGCCTATCTTTTACCACTCTAAAACTTTTAACCAAGATGTTGTTAACTATCCTACATATCATAAAGAGTTGTATGCATTAGTCCAGAGCATAAAGAAATGGAAGCATTACTTGTTAGGGAAAGAAACCATCATACATACAGATCACCATCCCTTAAAGTATCTTCAAGCACAGACCAAACTGCAACAATATCGACACTACAGATGGATGGGTTTTCTACAACAATTTCATTTGGTAATCACATACAAGAAGGGTACAAGTAACAATGTAGCCGATATGATTTCTAGACCTCCTATTGTTGCTTCTATTATTTTGAAGAATACTTCTTTATCTCATGATAGCTATGTAGAGCAATATGCCATCAATGAAGATTTTAAAGAAGTATATGAGAAGCTAATACATGGTGCACATGTAGAGAACTATTGTCTACAGGGAAAATTACTCTATCATCTTGGGAAGCTATGTATTCCTACAAGTGAACGAGTCCATGTAATACGAGAAGCTCACACTTCTCTTGTGTCTAGGAATTTTGGGGTAGGAAAAACAATGGCTCATTTGTAGAGGTTTTGATATTGGCCTCAAATGAAAGAAATTGTAAATAAATATGTAAAGGGGTGTGTGATGTGTTCTACTTGCAAGCCCACTAATAGAAAATTGGGGCTATACTCACCACTTCTTGTTCCATCCCATCCATGGGAAATCATTTCAATGGATTTTGTAGGGGGTTTACCAATGACCAAAGGGGGTCATGATTATTTGTATGTTGTAGTGGATAGGTTCAGCAAGATGTGTATCTTGATGCCATGTAAAAAGCATATCACTGCTAAGCAGACTGCTAATCTCTTCTTTCAGCATGTTTGGGTTCACTTTGGGTTACCCACGTCCATTGTCTCGAATTGAGATACTTGATTCCTTGGGGATTTTTGGACTAGCTTGTGGAGAATGATGGACACAAAATTGAAGAGGATCATTGCTTTCCATCCACAGACCGACGGACAGACAAAGGTTGTAAATAGAACAATGGTACTTTTTCTTCGAGGCTACTGCAGCAAGCATCCTAAGTTATGGGATGAAGAGATACCTTATGTACATCATGTTTATAATCGATCTTTACATTCGTCCACTCAGAGTTCACCTTTTGAGACGTGTTTTGGGTACCTACCAAAGGTTCCTTTGGACTTAATGTATGGGAGAGATGTCGATGTGAATGAAGAACGAACAGAGGATAGAGCCTGCAAGTTCATCCAGAGGATTCAGCAGATACACCAGGCAGTCAGGGAACAATTGGAGAAAATTCAAGCACAGTGTAAATCTCGGCATGACAAGCACATGGTTGATCATCATTTCCAGTTTGGAGACTAGGTATGGCTTCACAGTAGCAAGGAACAATTGAAGGGTGAAGGCAAGAAACTCAAGCCTATCCGATATGGACCCTTCACTATCTTGGAGAAACGCGGCACTAATGCTTTTCGTTTAGATATTCCACCTTATATGCAGATTTACTCCGTTGTGATCATAGAGAACTTGAAACTTTTTTAGCCGCCCATGACCATGGATCATGATGAGGAAGTTTCAATACCTTCAGTTGATGAGTTTTCACCTGAGTATTTGGATGAGTTAAAGGAAGATATAATCTTGGACAGAAGGATGATGACTTCACGCAGGGGTTATGTTGATTATCTTCGAGTATGCTTAAAGTGCACACATCCAAGAAAGGAAAAGTGGATTGAGAAGGACAAAGTGAGGGGACTCTTCCCTCACTTACCTCTTGATTGATGAAAGATTTTGGTGGTCCAAAAAGATTTCAGTGGGAAGGCGTGATCTAAAATGGATCCAGAGAAGGCTAAGGACAACTCATAACTCACAGAAGCAACTCAGAACGCTTAGGATGACTTCAACAGACAGAGAAAGGGAAAAAAATTCAAAGTTCCCAAAACTCAGTGAAAATGGCATGATCACGAAGAGCGCATCGCAAACTTTCTAACGGCACAAATGGCTCATCAAACGGAGTTATGGGTCGAAAGATATAAGCTGTCAAAGTTCAAGTCAAACTTGGTCAAAAAGTCAAAAGGTCAAGATGACATGTGTCAGCACTACAAGGGTGATACATGGCACATTCGTACAGATGATGTGGTAGAGTGCTAAGTTGGCATGGGATGATGTGGAAAGGTTGTACAGGATTGATGGCAGACACGTGGGTGAATTAGGTTGTGACAAATTTCCTTTTCGTGGGAAAATGTTATGGTGCCACGTGGACTAGTTGTGGGTTGCCACGTGGCACCCCTCCAGTCTAGTTGGCAAGTGGTAAAATTATATGACTCCCCAAGAGTCAAACTCCTACCCTCCTTAGCCCAAAGGCCTTACAACTCCGCGCTAACCAACCTTCCACTACATAGACCTTGTTTATAACATGGCGCAAATATTATTTAAAGTTCAATAAAGTTCTATATGTGTAGAGAAAAATGGCTAGGACCTCGGCCCAACCCTTGGTTATCTGCTAAACCATGCGACCATAGCATATCCTCCATTCTAGCCAAAACCTCTGCCATATATATCCAACTGCCAAACCGCTCGCCATATTTAGCAAAGCCCGCCAAAACGGTTGCAACCATGTGTAATAAAAAGGGGTGTCTATGGTATTCGATCCTGAGACCTCCGCCAACCAACGCTCTAAATATAGCTCCACTAATCGGCGCGCCAACCATTTCATTTATTCATAACCACCACAAAATATTATTTAAAGGGGGTTCGACCAGTGTACGGCGGACAAAGGAGAACCAAGAGTGCGCCTGTAAGGATTTTGGCACAGATTTCAAGACAGGGCACGCATTTCAAGATTTTCCCAGTCATTTATTGTAGAGGTAGGGCACCGAAACTGAGGCAAAGGGTGTCTCTTGGGCCTGAAAGTGCCATACTCGGATCGAGGCATGGAGACAGTCATTTTTAGGTAATTCGACGTCACGAACATAGTGGTGATGTTAGTTTTCTGATCTAAGCAAAGATTCTATAGTTTAACTCCATAATGAGGTATACTTATGTATTTTTCCCAATTCTTTTGTGGAGTTAATAAAAAGACCTACCCATTTGAGAGTAGGACCCGGCGACGTAGTCCATCGGGTACGAACTCCGTTATCAAGTTTTTGTGTTCATTCTTCATGCTTATGTCTCTTTCCTTTTGATATTTTCCTTCTTTATGGTGTTCTTTAGTTTATGTTCATTTAATACAATTCTTTAATAAGTCACCAGATGAAAAGATCCTCGATCATATTTGTAGAGGAGGAGGAAATCGCCCCCCTTGTTATTTTTTGGATTTCTGGAGAAAACCGCCACCATTGATAAATTTCGATGTTGAGAGGCACAGCCTAGCCTATCAAAGATACCATCCATGTATTTCACCGTTCATTACAGTGTGTAGTTCAATGATTGCGCAACTCAGCCAGTGAGGGTGCAAGTGATTGCGAGAGGGTTTGTGTGGTCGTTCGAGACAGTTTAGATATGGTCGATTCCTTCTAACCCATTAGAGATTTGGTCAGGGCGCATCTATTGAGCCACCTGTCGTCAGTTTCCGAGAGTGGAATCTTCTGGAAAGAGGAAAACGGTGATTTAGGGCACAGTTCGAGAGGAAGCACATTTGGGGTTCCAGGAAACATTCTGGGGCAGATCTGAGGAATCCCTTCCAACCCATTATAGAGGAGACTGTGATGATCATTTTGAGCTATGCATCGTCCTATTCTGCTGGTGGAATCACTAGGGTGCACTCATTGAGCCCAGGATGTGCGCAAACTCCCAAGGGGTGAGATCTGGAGCTCTAGAGGTCAGATCTTTAGTTCAATAGTCATCGGGATCAGTCTGGATGCCATGGAATATATTTTAAGACAGTTTCTAGTGCATTCCGATGGGTATCGCCATCAGGGCAAGTTTTATGGATTCTACAGTAGTTACCGTGAGTTGCCAGACCACTTTTTGTCGATCCATCCATGCACGCGTAGACTAACACCCATTCTTCTGGTCATGGGTATTTCTTATCTGTTCTTTTGTATTCCAGTGACAATCCATGAGATCTAATTGACGATTATAATATTTGCTTCCAGTTATTATTGTATTTCCTACTTTTTTGGCATTATATATATATATATATATATATATATATATATATCAGTGAGTTGTGTTGTCCTTATTTCGCATGCATTGTCTTATACTACTAAAACACATAATAAACTAAAACACACATGCAAAATTCACCAAGCATCGTCACACAATAACTCAAACGCATTCAGAAACCCCCAGAGTATCAAATTCAGTATCCAAAACCATATTTCAAAAGTAGATATCCAGATCAGTTGGATCAGGGATATTTCAGTGGTATTAGAGTTGGTTTTCTTGCGAGCCTATGGGGAAAATTAGTAAGGATTTATGTCAGATTATGTCCACTAAAATTCAGCGATGATAACTTGCACTTATACCTCCAGATGCAGTATTAGGGAGGAAAGTTCAGATCAGATATGGAGGAAAACATGAGGGACATTTGTAGGATGCTTGAACAGGGGCGACAACAGTTGCGACAGGCTATGGCAAGACTTCAAACCTATACACGGATCAAGGGAGCTAATGAGGAGTTTGCAAATTGTTTGAGACATTATTAGGAGCTTGGCACGGAATTTCATGCAGACATGTCATTCAAGGATTATTGCACCATCAAACATCCTGAGTGGTATGAACCCCAACTATCAGAGCACAAGAAGGGGAAGGTGCACATTGTCGAGCTACACTATGACAGTGAGGATGAGGAGGTGCATGAGAATGCAACCACAGATGCCTATTTAGAGTAGTCAAATGAGGCTAGTGACTTGTGCGCATCTGAGGGACAGTTGGATAGACAGGATTATAGTGCATCTTCTTCATCTTCCCTACCAGTCAGTGTTGAGACTTCAACACTTCAACGTAGTGATGACACTTGTGAGGATTCATATGTGTTGGAACTTGCACGTGATGAGATTAGGTGGTTGGATGACCAACCCTGGGGTATAGACATGGATTCCAGGAAATCATGTATGGAGGATGATGAGCTTTCTATGATGACAGTGACACATTTTTCATCTTCTCAGACACCTATGATAGCCACGGCACATGAGGATATCAGTGGCATTTTTTATCTAGTGGAGGAGCCTTGCCTGAGGATTGCACTCTAGGGACATATGGATCTGCAGACCTAGGAGGAGAGACATGACTTGGAGACAGTTGACCTTACACATACCTACCATTATGGGGAGAGGGAGTCACCTCTTTTGGAGATTCCATTGTTAGATCAGGTTGTGGAGACTGACAGTTTGATAGGATACTCACTTCCAATACCATTCCACAATGATGAGGGTGCACTCTGCATGGGTCAAGATGACCATATCTCATGTTTAGACACATCTGTATGGGATCCGGGTGTGGATGATATTAGCAGAGTGAGCGCACAGGAGGATAGAACTGCCCATATAGGATACAATGCGATTCAGATGGGGGTAGCAGTTGGTGATGGTGTGCAGCGGCATACAGGAGGAATCAGTAGCACAGTGGACAATGGGCAGTTCAGCGCCTTATATTTTGAGGAGTGTGTTGTTGGGAATTCCATTGTTGACACTAGCAGTGAGGGGCATGAGGTAGAACCTTAGCGGGACTATGATCAGGAGTCACGACACTAGACGGGATAGTTGAGAGTCAGTGAGGACATGATCATGGAAACCACTAGATGCATGGATGATACACACGCATTGGTGGCAGATTATAGTTGGAGGGCATCGGTGGTGTTGTCGCAAAAGTTGACTCTATGCTGTAAATGAGCCAAGCCTTAGCACATTTTAAATGAAAAAATAAGTTATCACTCGGAACTTGATTTGGGTTGCGTGCAAGTAAATTCCGAGATAAGCATGAACCACTTTTAATTAGAAGTTTCCCCTTCCAACCTTAGAGGGATCTCTCGAATATATGTCACGATAGAATATCCAATAAGCTTAACAGCGGGCAGATCTATGGGTAACAAACAGTTTTGAGGTTTTTAGGGCTGATGGGTTGGACCGGGAGGTAGTCCGTTGGGCGTGGAGTCAAATAATCAAGTAAACAATAAGAGTGTTTCGGCAATGGAAATCCATGGAATAGAGGCGAGGTAG
The DNA here is from genome assembly GCA_009831015.1 of Picea engelmannii. Lineage (NCBI taxonomy): Eukaryota > Viridiplantae > Streptophyta > Pinopsida > Pinales > Pinaceae > Picea > Picea engelmannii. The sequence goes on from ML794631.1 coordinate 110,798, forward strand.
AAGTTGATTACAAAGACAAGGATTTATAAAAGTATGGTAACAGAATAAAGAGAAAACGTATCAATACACAAGGATCACTTAGCGATGAGTGAATTTCAAGCATAAATCAGTGGAAAAAGATGGTTGGGATAGAGCATCTAGCAAAAGATGAATTATGAACCTTGATCTCTGCAAGAAACAACCTATAACCAGTCTGCAACAGGGCATCTAACAGAGGATGAATTCTATTACAAAATAGTTACAAATTTAGAAGAAAAGATAAATGGAGTGATATTGAAACTAAGAAAATGGACAAACTCTGCAAGAAATATCACAAGAATCTCTGATATGGATAAAACATGCTTTTTCAATCTTTTATTAAGTTGAAAATGAAAGCTACAGCCCAGGAGTACCACCCCTGTGTGTCTCCCCCCCCATTTTTTTCTTCTTCAAGAAGATACAATAATATAAGTCTTTTGCCCCCTTTCCAATAACTGAAAAACGATTTGAATTACAAAGAAATCCCTCCCAAAATGAACAGGTATGTCATGCAGGTGTTGAGGTCGAAATCCTCCCAAAAGACAACAACAGTTACCATCAATTTCGGAAACTTTCTGCCATTAGAAAATGGACCAAACTGCTGAAAAATGTGGTTGTGGTTATGGTTCAGTATCTCTCGAATAGTGACAGTTGTGTATAAACTAAAAAAGGCTTTTGTGCATATTTTTTTTCTGAGCAAAAACCTCTCTCAGTTCCCTGAGATCCATTTCCATTTTCCCCATATCTGCATTTTACAAACATGTGTCAAAACAGGAAAATATGAGATCCGAAAATTAGGGCTCAAAGATGGATTCGATTCTCCCACTATGTGACACCTGTAGGAAAACCGAGAGAGGTTATTGATCTATGATGTGTTAGGCACAAAAACCATCGACCGTTTCTCAAAATGATATTCCAGTCGCTCAGAATCATCATTTGAAAATGATGACTCAGCACAGTAAAAAATGCCACATTTCTGAAAACGAACCTCATCTTGCGGGGGACTTTTGACTGCCTTCCCAAGATACAAATGAAAATATGAATGCACCACTTGAAATATTAGGATCTGCAGATGTCAATCGACCAAAACGGCAAAACGGCCTCTCCACGGCTGAGAAAACTGACTTTTGCTAAGGCAGTTTAGTCACTGGAAAAAATCTGCGATTTCGGTGGCTAACAGGCCGAAAACAAGGGTATCTTAGTTGCCGAAAGTCCTGGCTTTCGGTGGCTAATAGTGCGATTTCATAGCACCGTAAGCCACCGAAAGTTCTGAAACCCCGATTTCTAGATTTCAGGTTTCGGGAAACAGAGAAGTGGTTAAAATCTTTACGTCGGCCAAACCTCCGATGGTCGAAACCCCGAAATGGTGACATGGCATTTATGTTAAACCCTATTATAGTGATTTTATGCCGTTTATTGCATTCTTTTCGCGCCTATTCGTGAGCTCTTCCTCCATGTGGCTTGATGCGTGGCGCTTGAACGCTTGGTCTCAGCCGATACACTTTCGACAGTTAATGGCATATGAAACCCGAGATTTAAGCTACCGAAAGTCTGGACTTTCGGTAGCTAAAAACTATAAATTTTTTCCTCCTAATCTACCGAAAGCCAAAATTTCAATATTTGTTCCAACATAGGCTCCATCTAGGGATGGTGCTTTCCTGTAAAGCACCAAGAACAGTAGACCACGTGCCTTCATCCATTGGGCGACCCGAAATCATCTTTATCAAACTTTAAACCCTGTCACTTTACTTGCAGCTTTCCGAAACAAAAACCGCTTGTTCATTCATTGGGCTATGGAGTCGTAATGCTTTAAAACAAAACCATATTGGATTCGAAATTGAACTGAAAACATATTAAAAACCACCACTGTAATCTAATGATCAAAGTCAAGCTTATTTATATACATCACCTACTCTAACTACTGAAAAATTCCCACTGAATCAAATGATACGAAAATGCCAGTGAAGCCAATCGAATAATTGTCTACTTATTTGAAATTTTCTCACACTTTCTTTGAACACGCTGAAAAAGGAAACTGACAACTCCCATCTGACCTATTGGTGATCATGAATTTTCAAACCTTTCATCGATTCTTGTGACAAAGTATCCATGACATAGCATACTCCTCCATTAAATGAATCTAAAAGATCAACAAAAGTATCTTGTAAAAATGTATGGTCCCGAGGTTTTAAAACATCTAGGACTACTCTATGTTTTGATTTATAATGTTCAGGATCATTCTCGAAGAGAATATCTGAGCACCCTTCAAGATCATCTGCAATGACATCTCCAAAATCATGGCACAATCTTGTCTGAAGACCCTCATCCCTCCATGAAAAATCTGCAGCAAGTTGTTCTACAGAAACAATGAAATAATCATCACTATACTCATCATATTAGGTTCAACAGATAACTCAAGAGGGTCATCGGTCAGACAAAAACTCGGGACATCAACTATGGATCTCTCAAGCAAAGGAAACTCTGTTACTATCTCTGGCATACTGTTTATTTCGGAATCATACTTCTGCAAATCACAGTCTAAAGCATTCTCGAACAACAAACTTTCTTCAGGATCATTAAACATGGCAACCATATCTTTTTCACGAAACAAAACAAAGTCTAAAATCTGATCTCCTGGCAGGAAATCATCATAAATAGGTTCATTAACTTCCTGTAAAGTTCCATCAAATACATTACTATCATCATTTAAAAACAGATTTACATCTTCGGAAATGGAAGAAGTTTGACACTCATATCCGGGACTGTGTGAAAGTTGCAAATCTGTGTGAGTAGGGGTTGTAACATAGTTGTTCAAGAGCAGGTCTATCTCTTCTTCTACAAGTTGATCGTTATGCTGAATATTTTCTTCTTGAGTATGTTCACAAGATCTAACTTCTTTATGAGCCAACTCTTCCTCATACTGATCATCTTCATCAACTTGAGAAATTTCTGATATTTCTTCCTCCTCTTCAAGAGGATTTGTTTGATCCTTTTGTCTTATGAATTCTATATTACAACAATCTTCAAAAAGTATTTCAGTTGAGTAGATTATTTTACAATGTTGATGAAAAAGTATGTGAAAATCTTTTAATGAAGGAATATTGGAATGGGGTAAAGATTTATACCAGATTCTATCATCTTTTTCCAATGAAAACATAAACAATTTCATGAGGACATCTTCATGATGTACATTTAATTCCTCCTTGAGCTTGTGGAATTCAAACAAGTGTTGAGCGGGATTGTCGTCCGCATATTCTCCAAATTTAGGAAGGACATCTTCCCAAATTTTAATGTCTGGAACAGTGTTTGGAAAGCCATAAACATTTGTAAAGTCCAAAGGAGCAAACCTTGCAGCAATTCGAGCAGCGGACGAATTCGACATTCGAGACCAGTGGAGTCGCCAACAAAATCATGTAGAGTCTACGAACCAAGGAGTCGCCAGGTGAATGATCACAGCCAATTGAATGTCTATCCCTTGTTCACCATCAAGAGATAGATCTGAACTTTGTCGTATCCCAAGGAAGATAACTTCGTCCTTCGTCCCTGGCAACGGTGCCAGAAAATGTTGTCGCAAGAGTCGACTCTAGGCTGTAATTGAGCCAAACCTTAGCACATTTTAAATGAAAAAATAAGTTATCACTCAGAACTTGATTTGGGTTGAGTGCAAGTAAATTCTGAGATAACCACGAACCACTTTTGATTAGAATTTGCCCCTTCCAACCTTAGAGGGATCTCTCGAATATATGTCACGATAGGATATCCAATAAGCTTAACAGCGGGCAGATCTGTGGGTAACAAACAGTTTTGAGGTTTTTAGGGCTGATGGGTTGGACCGGGAGGTATTCCATTGGGCATGGAGTCAAATAATCAAGTAAATAATAAGAGTGTTTCGGCAATGGAAATCCATGGAATAGAGGCGAGGTAGAAGCTGATTACAAAGAGAAGGATTTATAAAAGTATGGTAACAAAATAAAGAGAAAACATATCAATACACAAGGAGCACTTAGCGATGAGTGAATTCCAAGCATAAATCAGTGGAAAAAGATGGTTGGGACAGAGCATCTAGCAGAGGATGAATTATGAACCTTGATCTCTGCAAGAAACAACCTATAACCAGTCTGCAATAGAGCATCTAACAGAGGATGAATTCTATTACAAAATAGTTACAAATCGAGAAGAAAAGATAGATGGAGTGATATTGAAACTAAGAAAGTGGAAAAATTGTGCAAGAAACATCACAAGAATCTCTCATATGGATAAAACATGCTTTTGCAATCTTTTATTAAGTTTAAAATGAAAGCTATAGCCCAGGAGTACCACCCCTGTGTGTCTCCCCCCCCCCCTTTTTCTTCTTCAAGAAGATACAATAAGATAAGTCTTTTGCTCCCTTTCCAATAACTGAAAAACAATTCGAATTAAAAAGAAATCCCTCCCGAAATGAACAGGTATCTCATGTAGGTATTGAGGTCGAAATCCTCCCAAAAGACAACAACAGTTACCATCAATTTCGGAAACTTTCTGCCATTAGAAAACGGACCAAACTGCTGAAAAATGTGGCTGCGGTTATGGTTCTGTATCTCTCGAATCGTGATAGTTGTGTATAAACTGAAAAATTCTTTTGTGCATATTTTTGTTCTGAGCAAAAACCTCTCTCAATTCCCTAAGATCCATTTCCATTTGCCCCAGATCTGCATTTTACAAACATGTGTCACAACAGCAAAATATGAGATCCGAAAATTAGGGCTCGGAGATGGATTTGATTATCCCACTATGTGACACCTGTAGGAAAAATGAGAGAGGTTATTAATCAATGATGTGTTATTCACAAAAACCTTCGGTCGTTTCTCAAAATGATATTCCAGTCGCTCAGAATCATCATTTGAAAATGATGACTCAGCACAGTAAAAAACACCATATTTTTTAAAATGAACCTCATCTTGCGGGGGACTTTTGACTGCCTTCCGAAGCTCAAAATGAAAATATGAATGCACCACTAGAAATATTAGGATCTTTAGATGTCAATCGACCATTTGAGTGCGCAAAACGGCCTCTCCACGACTGAGAAAACTGACTTTTACTAAGGCAGTTTAGTCACTCGAAAAAATCTGCTATTTCGGTGGCTAACAGGCCGAAAACAAGGGTATCTTAGCTCCCGAAAGTCCTGTCTTTCGGTGGCTAATAGTGCGATTTCGGAGCACCGTAAGCCACCAAAAGTCCCGAAACCCCGATTTTGGGATTTCGGGTTTCGGAAAACAGATAAGTGGTTAAAATATTTACGTCGACCAAACCTTCAATGGTCGAAACCCCGAAATGGTGATGTGGCATTTATGTTAAACCCTATTATAGTGATTTTATGTCATTTATTGCATTCTTTTCACACCTAATCATGAGCTATTCCTCCATGTGGCTTGATGCATGGCGTTTGAATGCTTGGTCTCGGTCGATACACTTTCGGCAGCTAATGGCATATGAAACCCGAGATTTAAGCTACCGAAAGTCTGCACTTTCGGTAGCTAAAAACTATAATTTTTTTCCTCCTAAGCTACCGAAAGCCAAAATTTCAATATTTGTTCCAACAGATGGCACATGATAGTTCATATGGGGGATTTTCCATGGATTATTTTCAAACTCTCAAGGAAAGAGTAACTATGATGAGGGTCGACTACCAACAGTTGTTGCTGGACATAGATTACCTATTGGAGGTTGGAGAGATGTATCACAGGGCCCTGAGGGAGTAGGAGTTGGAGGTGGACCGACTCACTCATGATTTGGTGAGCACACGAGAATTCTTGGAAGGCACGCAGACAACCCATCAAGAATCAGAGTCCAGATTAGATGAGCTTCGTGAGGAGACTGGTTAGAGTTACACTATATCTATCTCGACAGAGAGTCAGATATGTTCCTCAGTTACATTATTGGAGGATGTCCGGGTGTCACAGGGGCCACCATTCATGGGTAGTTTTGAGATAGTCGGTCATACACACACACATGAGGATTCCAGAGCCAAGGATAGTTACGAGGACACTTTCATTTGTGTTACAGAATTGGTTGATATCCACACAGAGGTTGACCCGATAGTACACCTTAGACATATGATGATGAGAGAGATCTACAGTGGGATTCATGGGGACACATTGGATTGAAGATAGGAGACACACTTAGTGGAGCATCGAGATTCCTCTCCCTTGCAGCAACATATAGTTCTCGGAGATCACCTTCACAGTAGTAGCAGCTATCTGAGTGATGATGGAGGGAGAGTGATTGAACAGTAGTTTGTGGAGTTATTTATTGTTGTGTCTGATAGTTGGAGTTTAGACGAGTATTCACCATGGGTGCTAGTGGATGAGCTTTTGGTCCAATCCTGGGGATTGACCAAAGCATATGTAATTTCCAGTCCTATAGTCAGTTACAGATGTTTCTTTTAACTTTTCCCGATACTTTAATCATTGACAACAACATAGGGGGAGATAGACAGTGGCAGGGGACATGGAGAGTCTGTAGGTTGAGACCACATGACATGAGTGTCTTTATTGCATACAACAGGATAGAGGTGGATCATCGGAGGCAGAAAGTTGAGACCTTGGGCGTGATGGTGAGCATCTTAGGCCATGGGATAACAGATATCTCAGAGGGTGGCACAATTTCAGATTCTCATTGGGATGATGATGGAGGGCTTCCGGTAGTTATCAGTATGACACACGAGCAGTTAGTGGGGATTGGAAGTGATGAACTTCTAATTTTTCCATGGGGTCTGAGAGTCTATTTGGTTAGTGGGTTGTTTCATCTTATGATGGATCAGGTTTCCCCAGAGAGCAACATACTTCACACTTGGATGGTTTTGAGAGGGCTTGCAAGGACTTGTTCTTTGTGGCAAGACAGGTTCTCTGTATTGATACTCGTGATCAAGTATGGGGGTGGTTGGGCAGATGTTGATTCCATGGAGATACCTTTACAAGTTCAGCTTCTTGACAGCAGGCCCAGTTTTCACATGTTTTCCAGCATGAGGATCTAGGAATGGGGGATCCACTATGTATACTTTGAGAAAATAGTTATGATCAGAGTAGTGCAGCATCTGCGTGATGGTCCCTGTTAGAGGCTATCATGGGACCCTGAGATTACAGGGTTGGGCATTTCATTGACTGATGGAGACCGATGGATCTTTGCAGGGGGAAGTCACTTTAACTTTCCAGTGAGCTTCAGTATTAGGGGGAGCACATCACTTGTTGGTAATTCGTTGAGGTCTTGTAGCACCTCACTATGGAAGCAACATGTTCAGTTGGTGGAGGTCGTGTTGGGGTTGGTACGGTCATGGATGACAGACTCATTTCGGGTTGAGACCGTGTGTTATTTGCAGGAGACTCATGGTATTGATATGTTATAGGATTATATTTCATGAGGCATTGTAGTTCACATTATGATATGGGATCCATGGATTGGAGTTCTTGGTAGTTCAACGTTTGATGGAGTTGAGTTTCGAGTAGAGTGGTTGTTTGGGGAGTTGACTGAGATTCTTTGGCCATTGATCATTCTACTCATTAGGAGCATGTGGGTGTCATGCATGGTGAGCACTTGGAGAGACCACATCTTGAGGGGAGTCTACCTTGTGTCACACAGGTGGATATGGGACCCTAGTATCATATTGAGTTGGATTCAGTTATTGCTTGAGGACAAGCAATATTCTAGCAGGGAGCACTGTAATGTCCCCATTTTGGGACATTATAACATTACAACATTTTAGAGTGTTATGCCTACCCGAGTAGCCAGATAGGGGTGACAAAGAGTTCGAGAGATATTGAGGGATTTTATTGGGCCTGACTTTCATCGTTCATCATCAGGATCCATTCCACACAACTTGGCTTTGGTTTCGTTTCATTCCGACGATTTCCGTAATTTTGAGTTATTATGGGTCATGTCTTAATTAAATTCACTAAGAAGGTCATAATGGGCATATTACTTGCAGAAACCTCTTAGTGTAATATCTCATTGGAATCGAGAGGAAGAGAATTACAAGATAGGATGATGAGAAGTGACTTTAAGTGGTCGGAGAAGCCATAAGGATGGATAAATCACTTTTTAGAGGTAAAATGGTTAATTAATTAATTAATTAAGTGATTTAATCAAAGAATAACAAAATAAAGTAATAGTCACTTGGAGGGAAAAGCTCAACAACGAATTAGGGTTTCGGGAAGCTATAAAGGAAGGGTAAAGCAACCTAATTGGGGATTATGATATGATTTGATGTTGAGGTATTTGCAGAGGAGGAGGAAATCGACCCCCTTGTTGTTTTGTGGATTTCTAGAGGAAACCACCACCATTGATCAGTTTCGGTGTGGAGAGACACACCCTAGCCTATCAGAGATACCATCCAGGTATTTCACCATGCATTACAGTGTCTAGTTCAGTTATTGTGCAGCTCAGCCAGTCAGGGTGTAAGTGATTAAGAGAGGGTTTGTGCAGTCATTCGAGACACTTTAGATCTGGTTGATTCCTTCTGACCCATTAGAGAGCTAGCTAGGGCGCACATATTGAGCCACTTGTCATCGGTTTCCGACGGTGGAATCTTTCGTAAAGAAGAAAACAATGATTTAGGGCACAACTCAAGAGGAAGCACATTTGGCGTTCGAGGGGACATTCTGGGGTAGAGCTGAGGAATCCCTTCAAACCCATTACAGAGGAGACTGGGACGATCGTTTTGAGCTATGCATCGTCAGATTCCGACAGTGGAATCATTAGGATGCACTCATTGAGCCCAGGAGGTGCGCAAACCCCTAGAGGTGAGATATGAAGCTCCAGAGGACTGATCTTCAGTCCGACAGTCATCAGGTTCAATCTAGAGGTCAAGACGCATCTTTTGAGATAATTTCCAGCGCATTCCGATGGGTATTGCCATCAGGGTGAGTATTCTGGATTCTACAACAGTTATCGTGAGCTACCAGACCGTTTTTTGTTGATCCATCCGTGCATGCGCAGACCATCACCCATTCTTCTGGTCACAGGTATTTCTTATCTATTATTTTGTATTCCAGTGACGATCCATGAGATCTACCTGACGATTATCATATATGCTTCCAGTTATTATTCTATTTCCTACTTATATATATATATATATATCAATGAGTTGTGTTGTCCTTATTTCGCATGGATTGTCTTATACTGCTAAAACACGTAATAAATTGGAACACACATGAAAAATTTACCAAGCATCGTCACACAGTAACTCAAACGCATTCAGAAACCCCCAGAGTATCAGAGTCACTAGCCAAAACCGTAGTTCAACAGTAGATATCCAGATCGGCTGGATCAAGGATATTTCAGAGGGTAGCTCTCAAGTAGAGGGGGTTGAAGTGTGATCTTCAGAGGATTGGTATTCATATATGTATGATTCAAATGTTTAGCAGCCTAGTGATAATAAGCTTACGGATTTGTTCTTCCCGTTCGAGGATGACTTATCACAGCATACTCAAGTTGATCTTCGGTCATCCCTTGATATGTACCCTTTTGGGAATCCAGATTTATTCTATGAGGATTTTTAGTCGTTGTGCTCAAATTTTGATAGACACCAGGTCATGGCTAGCCTGGGGCACTCTGAGGTCCACACTACCAAATGGAAGTACTTTCATGTTGAGACTTTGGGCAAGGATTTGCAAACAAAGAAGAGACATTTCCTAATCCGATAGAGGAGTTTCTCTCTAAGGTTATGCCTTGCTATGGTATCCCTCTTCAGAGATGGATTGTTCAGGCTTGTGGCTACACTTTCAGGTGGGATGATCAAGTTGATGGCCTCTCTTTCCAGCAGGATTTCCTCCCTCCCACCCATCTCCATGAGTTTTATTTCATGATCGATTATATGTGTGTTTTTACTCATGATTATTATGTGCTTGATTTTCTTTGTTGTATTACATGATTAACCACATGGAGAAATACTTTGATGAGATGATCAATTGGTTGCAATGGTTGTATGACTTCACCTAACATCACCCATCACCTGATCTTCATAGCCTCAAGGCCCCAGGTAAGTAGGTAGGTCATCTTGCTTTCCTTGCACTTGATTCTTGATTGCTCATATTAGTTTAGATGCATTTAATATTTCATTTTGCTCCACTTGCATATTGATTTCATGCTTAGTTTAGATATTTTTGAAAAAATGCCACAATTTTCTTTTCTAGATTAGTTTTCATTTGTATTTTTATATGGACGAAGGATGATAGCACCACCCTAGATGCTCTGATGTTTTTGTTTGAGTTTTGGCAAGCACAAGTCTAGCAGGAGATGATGTGGTTCTCATGCACTATTGATCCAGATTTTATGAGCAGAACAAAATGAATACAGATTATTAAAATATTCTCAACATAAAATAACAGAGATACAATAAAATTGGTTTTATATTCAATAAGGAAATACGCTGAAACTGTAAAATGCAGTGGAAAACAAGCTCATTGGAATGGTGGCAGCTTATCTCTGAGAAGAGATGTGAGGGTTGTGCTCATTCGCAAGGTGATGGTTACAATGAGGCTCAGAAGACCTTTTACAATAAACAGGAATGTCAAAAACCCTATACATCCAAAAACCTAACCCTAGGAGATGAAGCACCAAAAGTCATGTGGGCCCCGTTTGGGTAAGTTAGTACATCAAATTCCCATGGTCGTAACTTTTGCATACGATCTTCGTTTTAGGCACACGATAGCCTGTTGGAAAGGTCTAACTGAGAAGAAAAATTTTTGAATGGCCCAAGGAAGTACTTTTAAAAATCCCCTGGGCCCCAAATCCCCAAAAAACGTCGTTTAGGGCCTCAAAACGGCCCAGGAAGTTTTGAACCCGAAAAAACTGTCGAAAAACTACCAAGGTGGAAAACTATTTTTCGAGTCAGTGGAATAGGTGGGTGGCCACAGATATCCACCTGGATAAATCCTCCCTCCTTAGGAAGCAATGGTCTCCATTGTGTTGAGTTCCCCCATCAGACAAGGAAATTTCTGCTAAATTTGGCCCCGGCTGAGCCACTTGCCTTGGTGCAGGAGCTGCCCTGCTTTGACGACTTGATAAAGATAGATCCTTTGTTGTAGAGTGACCTTGATCTGTGTGTCCATAGTTTGATCACTAGATGCATGTTGCATGCAATCAGGGTTGAGATTTGTTGGTGTCAACTACTCTGTTATCTCTTAGGTGTCCAATAATGGTGGGAAATATGGCCAAAGGAGAGCCACGTTGAAGACTGGATGCAGATCAAGGAAGGGGGGACTTTTGAGCTCAAAAGCATTGTCACCCACAACCTTGGTGATGGTGTATGGCCCATAATGGAGTGGGCGAAGCTTTTGATTGGGCCCTATAAGGCGTTCTTTTTGTAAATGAAACCAAACTTTGTCACCCACCTAAAATTTATGTGGCACCCAATGTTGATCATGGTGTTGCTTGTACTTGGCATTAGACTTCTGTAGATTATCCTGAACCTGTTGGCGGATGTGCTCGATCCGCTCAATGAACTAGGTGGATTTGTCAGCTTCTAGTGGAGCAGGGGACGAGTTGGTCGAGGTGGTCGCCAGGGGTAGTGCAACATCCATGGGGCCCAATGGTTGGAATCCCAACCCCACTTGAAAGGGGTTGTGGCTAGTTGAGCTATGCAGGGCTCGAATGTATCTATGTTGGACATAGGGAAGACTCTCATCCCATTTTCGGGGGTGTTTTGAATTCTACATGCATAGGATATGTATGACCTAAGTTTGGCCATCTGTCTGGGGGTGGAAGGCAGTGGATTTGGTGATCTTCGTATCCAGTAGTGACCAGAGGTTTGACCAAAATGAGTTGAGGAACCGAATGTCACGAACTGAGATAATGGTTTGTGGGATCCCAAAATGTACCCATACTCGTTCAAAGAAGAGGTTGGCAGTGTCTTTTGTTGTGATGTTCTTCTTGCAGGCGGCTAGAATCGCCACCTTGGAAAAGCGATCAACAACCACAAAAACAGAGTCATTTCCCCTCTTCGTGGACAGGAGGCCTGACATGTAATCCATTGAGATGGATTCCCACGGCTTATTAGGAGTAGGCAGAGGGTTGTACAAGCCATATTTCTTAGTGATCGGTTTGGCAACAGCACGGGCAGTGTAGGACCTGATATACTTGCCGACATCCTATCGAAGTTTCGACCGGTAGAAATGTTTCTGCAGCACTGCCACTGTCTTTTCAATGCCAAAGTGTCCTGCCACCCGACTGTAGTGAGCTTCCCAAATCATATCCGCATGCTCGCTTGATGGAACGGAGAGACAGCCCATACGATACAACAGGTCATCCTGAAGATGGAAATTAGCGACCACTGAGTTGTCACCCAACATTTGGTTGGTGGTGGAGAATTCAGGGTTTGCCTCGTAGAGGTGGGGCCATCCAGAGGTCTCGTGGCCACAAGATTCTAGCACTGTGGTGAGTGTCATGACTGGAGGTCGGCTGAGGCAGTCAACAACTCAGTTGGTACTTCATGTTTTATACTTGATGTTGAGGTGGAACTACTATAAGTATGTTGACCACTTCTTATGGCGGTCATTCTGCAATTTTCCTTGGGTCTGCATGAACTGTAGTGGCTTGTGGTAAGTGTGGATGACCGTCTCCTTCCCAAGAATGTAATGTCTCCACTCGCGGTAAGCTTGCACAATGGAGCACATTTCTTTGTCGTAAGTAGGGTACTTACGGACAACATATGATAGTGTCTCACTATGATATGCCACGGGGTGGCCGTGTTGAGTGAGAACAGTGCCCACAACATAGTCTGAAGCATCTGTCTCGATCTAAAAGGGATGTTACAGGCCCAGTAATGAAAGTATCGAGGATAAGCATAAACACTTCTTCAAGTCATCAAAGGCATATAGTTGGGAAGGACCCACACAAATTTTTCCTTACCTCCACCCCTGGTTACTTGGTTGAGCGCCCATGTGATATGAGAGAATCCCAGCATGAACCTGCGATAGAAATTAGCGAGGCCCAAGAAGCTCTAAAGTTCAGTGAGTGTGGTTGGGACTAGCCAGTCACAGATGACCTGGATATTGGTTGGATCCACATGCACACCATGATGATCAATGATGTAGCCTAAGTAATGGACCATGTCCATGTCGAAGGAGCATTTTTCGAAGTTTGCATATAGCTTGTGTTGTCGCAAGGTGTGCAGAACCTGTTGAATATGCTACAAGTGTTCTGCCCAAGTCTTGTTGTAAATGAGGATGTCATCCAGATATACCACTACAAAAGTATTGGTGAAAGGTCATAGGATATCGTCCATCATCCTCATAAAAGTTGTTGGAGCATTTGTCAAACCAAAGGGCATGACCAACCATTCAAAAAGACCTTCTTTTGACTTGAAGGCAGTCTTTCATACAGTTGTATGTTCTATTGGGACCTCGTGGTAGCCAAAATTCATATCAATCTTACTGAAGTATTTGGCCCACGTGAGTTGATCAAGGAGGTCGTCGATTCGATGAATCGGGTACCAGTTTCTAACTGTGATTTTATTTAGGTCCTGATAATCAATGCAGAGTCGTCATGTCCCGTCTTTCTTCTGCACCAGCACGATTGGGATCCCACAAGGCGATGAGATGGGATGGATGTGCCCCTTGTGGATCAGTTCTTGGATTTGCCTCTTGATCTCCTCATTTTCTAACAAAGACCGGCGGTAGACTGACCCATTGGGTACCGGTACACCTGGGGTCAGATCGATGGGATGCTTGACCTGGCAATGTAGAGGTACCCCGGTAGGAGAGGAGAAGATATCTGAGTATTCTTCCATGACCTTATCCACTTGCTTCTATTGTGTGGAGAGATCGGTCGTGGAGGCCCTGGATGTGGCTGCGATCTTTCGCTCACTCTGAGAGCGAATCATGAAGAAGACAAATTTCCCGGTCTGAGAGATGACCTTCATGCATTGCTTGATAGAGATCAAGGAAATACCACTAGGAGGGACTGCCTCGGGTATCCTGTACAATTTCCTGTTCAAAGTAATAATAACACTACGAGGCCTAGACTCATATACAACATGATGTTTTCATAAATAAGGTTAGCCCAAAAGAACATTACAAACTTCGAGAGGAGCAACATCACACAATACCTCATCTTTGAAGGACTTGATGTCATACGACAGTCGACATTGTTGGCTGACGCGGAGATCGCTTCCTTGGCAGAGCCATCCAATGGTGTAGGGTTGTGGGTGTGGCTTTGTCAGCAAGGCCAACCACTTGATGACCTCTGTTGAGATGACTTTCTTCTGGCTGCCGCTATCAATGATGAAGTCCAGGGGGGTGCCTTTTACCCACATCTGTGAATGGAAGAGGCGCTCTCCTTCTTCGGACACATCTGGTTCGCCATGTTGGAGCTTGGTGGTAGCAACGGTGGCACTGGGTTCCGCGTCAATGATCTGTCTTCCCCTTTCTAGTTCTAACTCAGAGTCAGAACCCGCATCTGATTCAAAGGCTTTCACTTCGGCTACCAATGACTGCTTTGAGCAGCAGTCAACAATGTTATGCCAAGGGCTCTTATGGAAGTCGCACCACTTCTCGGTATCTTTCTTTGTCTTTCTGGTGTCCTTCTTTGCTTGCGGCTTAGACTGGTTGTCCTGATACTATCCATATTTACTTTGTCCTTTGTTCTGTGGGTTGGGGCCTACCTTTCTTGGATTTTGTTGTGAGGGGTTCCCAGGCTCAAATTGTCGCGTCTTTTGTTTGAGCTTCTACTCAATTTTGATGACATATCGATAGGCCACGCCCAAGGAAGAGATGTCCAGAAATTCCATTTTGGTATAGATATATCTATGCAGAGCACCACGATACTTGAGCACTAGATGTCGCTCTGAATCTTTGATACTTAACTTGGTGCGCAAGGTATGAAATATATTTGTGAACTCTGGCACTGCTTGGTCTCTTTCTTGGCGAAGTGTGGTCCATTTGGTATACAAGTCGTCATAACTTCTGACAGGGTAGTATTGTTCCTTAATAGCATCCCTGAAGGATTCCCAGGTGGTTCTGATTGTAAATAATGAGGGTTCCTCTGTTTCCTTTTTCTCACAAAAAGTTTCCCACCAATCTTTGACATGAGGAACGACTTTGAGTAGTGCAAAAGTAATTTTTTCTCTATTCGAAAAGTTATGGACAGAAAAATACCCTTCTAGTAGATTCAACCACTTGTCTACATCATCTGCATCTATCTGACCTTCAAATATAGGAACATCGAAGTTTATTTGTACCTTGAAGGTGGCGGTGCCTCCGCTCGAGGAAGATGTGTCACATGTTGGTATTCGCCGAAGGATTTGCGCAAAACTATCCATCATCTCATTCATCTGTTGCATGAGAGATTCCTCAAGCAACATTTTGAAAGGATCTCATGTCTCTTCATCTTTATTTTCTCCTACCATGAGAGGTCACTTGGGCGTGCAAGAGATTTTGTCCTCAAGAGAAACAAGCTCGAGACCCAATTCTTTGTACCCTAACCTCGTTGGGGACATGCATTAAGACGACAAGGAGCAGACCTCTCTGATACCACTAATCTGGATTTTATGAGCAGAACGAAATGAATACAGATTATGAAAATATTCTTAACACAAAATAACAGAGATACAGTCAAATTGGTATTCTATTCAATAAGGAAATAAGCTGAAACTGTGAAATGCAGCGGAAAACAAGCTTGTTGGAATGGTGGCGGCTTATCTCTGAGAAGAGATGTGACGGTTGCGCTCATTCACAAGAAGATGGTTACAATGATGCTCTAAAGGTCTTTTACAATAAACAATAATGTCAAAAACCCTAGATGTCCAAAAACCTAACCCTCGGAGATGAAGCGCCAAAAGTCATGTGGGCCCGGTTTGGGTAAGTTAGTACATCAACTTCCCGGGGTCGTAACTTTTGCATACGATCTTCGTTTTAGGCGCACAATAGCCCGTTGGAAAGGTCTAACCGAGAAGAAAAAATTTTGACTGGCCCAAGGCAATGCCCCTAATTTTTTGTCGGGCCCCAAATCTCCCAAAAACGTCGTTTAGGGCCTCAAAACAGCTCGAGAAGTTTGGAACCTGAAAAACTGCCAAGGTGGAAAATTGTTTTTCGAGCCAGTGGAATATGTGGGTGGCCACAAATATACGCCTGGATCAACTCTACGACGACCACATGTCCCCAAGTAGGAGCCAGATGTTATCCCCATTTTGTGGGAAAACTAAGGAGATTATGTTTTGAGGCCCTCAGGTTGCATATATGGAATGTTGAGAGACTATGTGACCAACAATATCCACTTGCACAGATGGAGACCCTTCTCACCACAATAGAGGCCAGGATTTTCATATGGTATCCACCACATCAACTGGCTTTCGAGAGGCACTATGCCTTACTCCATGAGGTACAAGTCAAGTATTATGGTGAGTGTCATTTTGAATATTTGAGGCATTTTGAGTATGTTGTATCTTAGATTGCTTTAGATTTCATGACATATGCTTGGACATTATGCCTTTGTTTCACCTTGGTGGTTGACATTGTGCCCTAGTAAATGGTCTTCCTCGAGAATGGGTTTGCTACTAGGAACTCCCTTGAAGAGACGTCGTACGGTTCCCAACCATACTTACCACTTTTTGTTAGCACGATGAGTTGTTCTTAGACTTCTTTAAGAACAATCCCAGTACCCATCAGAATATAAATAATTTGAATAAGTTTGGTAGGTGAATAAAGCTCAACTGGATCAAGAGTAAGATATTCATAATCTAATATCAACACCATAATCCCTCATAAACCATACTTTGGCAGAAAAGGCTTGAACAAACTCTTATCAACATGTGAGTCTAATGAATAAATAGAAAGAAGAATAGGCAAATACACAAGTCACATCAACATCAGGTTAATTTGACATATACAAAACAATATTAATCAGGATCCTCCCAATTAACAGATAATGAAGCTTTGATGAGAAATGTTTTACAAAAAAGAATACAGTAAATCATTCATTGTGCCATATTGCTCACAAATATAAAAGACATATCATTCATCGATGGCAATTCATTAAAACAAGAAGAAATAAATATGAATATGTTAGTGAGAAAAGAAAATTGATCTTCAATTATCCAAGAATCTTTAATCCAGTCATACAGAGTTTTTGGGATACAAGAGTTTAAAACCACTCTGAACTCTCACAAATTCCAACACGTTTTTCATCAAAATTACATCATATATAGCTTCTCCATGCTCACTAGTCTAAGAGGGTTGAATTATATGTAATTACATTGGATTCTTTCCAGCTAGGAATTAGTTACAAGAAGTTACAACAAAAACTGTTTCAATTCCTATTTTTTAGGATCTTGTCTAATGTCATTAATATCTTCTAGAAACCATTAAATGGCTTGATCTTGGGATGAGACACTTGTTCTACATGTTTTCATGAAGTCTTGGAGGAGTTCCTTTGCGTTGTCAATTTGAAGTGGAGGTAAATATTGTTGACTATGCAGTTTCGCAACGAACTACTAGATTTTGCTACAAAATTTCTTTTAGATGATGTTTTTTACTGTTCTCCTAAATTGAGAACTAGTTCAGGTTGAATTTTTGTCCGAAAATCAATGAAACTATGATGCTTCTCCACACCAAATTTGGGAAAAACCCAATTTGTATTTTTCAATATATGATGAAAATGAGAGTTCGCAGTGTGCTAGCATTCGCTATGGAATCTCTGTTTAGGCCATAATTCGTTGTGGAATCTCTATGTATTCTAGTTTCGTAGTGAATTACGATTTCTTTGAGAAATATCTGTAAATGTAGAGTTCAAGCCTATCACACATTTTTTCATTGTTTTTTAATGTTAGCCAGAGGTCCTCTCTCTTCTTAAATTTCCACCATGTTTCTGTTGTTGTGAAGGGATTTCCCACATTCATTCAAGTGTGCAACTATCTTCACTTTCATTTTCACTTGATATAGGGGTTATTTTTTCACTTGATAGAGGGGTTTACTCAGGCAACTGGACTTTCAACAAGGATTACAGAGTTTCTGCAGCGAAGCTAAGGTTTCTGTAGCGAGGGAGATTCAAATGGTTAATGACCAAGGCACAATTTTAAAATTTTCTTTGATGATGGATTATAATAACCACCTATGAAAGAAAATACATCACACACTTTTGCACACTAGATTCATCGTTACCCATATGACAAGAGAACATGACAATTCTGCAACAGTTTGACAGCTGACAGAACTTTGCTGCGAAAAGTCAAGAATTTTCGCAACGAATTGGGATTTGATTGGTTATTTGCTAGAACAGGTACAAAAATGGATAATAAGTGTATGAGTGACCCATTACACATAAAAACATTCCTCCTATCACCTAAGACATGACGAAGTGACCCCTCTATCTTGTCCCTTTTGATTAATGATGACAAAACCATGATGACCATACGATATTGACGACATAATTAATCCATCCATCTATGACTCAACAAGATGCTTAAATGCAATTAGATAGGACCTAAAAGAACCCATTTTCATTATTATGAAATGACCGTAATGACCAAGACATATCATCTAATCTCCAAAGACTAGTTATGACCCTAAAAAAACTGGACAAAGCAAAAAATAAAAAATAAAGATGACCTTCGGTACATTTCATGTGCTAACATCGGCTCCACAGGGGATGACACGCTCCCTGCGAGCTACCAAGAACTTCTGTATACTCAATTCCTGTATCCATTCCATCTCTACAATCTGTATTCCTGCTCATCCAAAATGAAAACCAATCTCCCAGGCAAATTGAAGAACAATTCTACTCTAGTGTCTCCATTGGGCTATGGAGTCTTATTGCTAATCTACTGCAAACCAAGAAACTGAAAACAAAAATGCTTGGAATTGATCTTAATCCCCTAATCTAATCATATGAACTCTTCTTGATCAAGTGCAATGAAACTTCCAATGAAGCCATAAAAACATCTGACAGATGAAAATAAATTTTTGCAGGCAGCTCTTTGATAAAACCCACAACAAATGCAACAAATGCAGCAGAAAGTCGATGAGAAGTTGATACTTACAGCTGCAACTTGTTTGCATGAAGAAAGCTCCAACACTGGAAACTTATGAACATAAATATTCCATGTATATGGCTATGGGATCATGAATAACAGAACAAAATTTTGGTTGAATTAGAAGACTAGGTTGCTCCTTCATAATTTATACTCCGTTGACATGATTGTAATCCTCTTGACCTCCTTGAAACATTCCATAAATATCACATGCTTCAAAACAGTCATGAACAACAAAAGATTTTTCTAATTGTTGATTATCTCCTTGGGAAAAAAACTTATTTCCATATGCTAATACAGAAATATGCTCCCTTTTATTTGCTTGTTGGCTTTCTTCTTGAAGTTAAAGCTCTTGACCAAAATTTAAGAAAATATAATCTTTCATATTATCATGAACAAAAAAGATTCATCGATCCCCAATATCAACAACCAGACGCTTTGAAATGACAGTTTGTTTCTTGACCAATTCATTATTATCTTCTACAAAATGATCTTCATGATAATCTTCATAAACAAAATGATCTATTTTTTCATAACTAGGAGAAGATTCAACTGTATATGTAAATTCATCTTGTTGGTATGATTTATGAGCATGTACATTTGCATCCTCAACAGTACAAAATTCTGATTTAATAATTTCAAGATTTTATCAAAAAGAATTAAGATCTAAAAATGATGCACAACAATGTTGAAACAATTGCAAGCTCGGATTATATTCTTGTTGTCCATATCCTTCCTCGGATTCTTCCGCATCCAAAACATCATCCAAGATCCGACTAGAGAGTTGTGCGCAAGACCGAAGGTTGCTCTCAACTTCCTTTGCATCAACAAACATTCGTTGCAAGGATGGTGACTTTCTTTCTCTGAGGTAAAGTAATAGATCAGGATGTTATGCCATTGTATATTGTACCATGGAAGCAACTTCAGAGGGATGGATTTCAATAGGCATACTACAAATAAAACTGTAAAACCTCATGTTGAATGTTGCAAGAACTTTGTCCTTCTCTCTCCTCAAAGCACAAAATCAATTAAGTATTGATCAAAGGATTTGTTCTCTCCCTGGTATCTTGAAAATGTACTATATAACTCAACCCACAAACCAATAGAACCAAGCTCCAGATTTTTAAACCACAAAGAAACATCCCCAACTAAAGATTTGGAAAATAACCTCATGACAACATCCTCATGCATGATTTCCAAATCGTCAATGAAATTTTGAAAAGATCTCAAATTATTTTCAGCTATGATATGATCTTTCCCAATAAAAAGAGGCAAATATTCTAAAAACTTGGGAGGGTAAGGATGAAGAGTAGATGGCAGTTTTAAGGGTTTAAAATTTTTCTCTCTAATTTTAGACTGAACATTAGTGGGCTGAAAGTGAGGTTTAATAGACTGGTTGCAAGTTTCAGTAGACATGATAGAAGGTGGTACTATGATCAAAGAATGTGGTGAATCAACTTTATCATACACATGGTTACAGGGCTTATCATGTTCAAGAAGGATTTGAATACATACATCATTCTCATGTGTTTCAGATAAAGGAATATGGTCAACTTCAATGATGCAAGAAGAGGATAATTCTACTTCTTCCGAAGAGAGAAATATGAAAGAGGGTTTATGACCATCAGAGTAAACAAAGCAAAGGATGATTCTCCTGATATGTGAGGGAAAATACAAGAAATATCTGACAAATAAAAACATAAGTTCCTTAAAGAAACTTATAACTTGATACCTAGAATTTCCCCTTCGTTTTTTCATCTTTTTGTTTGAGCTCTTTCCTCAGTGGAGTCTTGTAACTTGATTTGAATCACCAGTAGGTTCTTGAAATGTGTAGAGTCGCCACGGTGAAAAATTTCAATCTATTTTGTCACCAACGTTTGTTCACCATCAAGTGTTGGTCATAGTCTTTTTCGTACAACCAAAGGATTATATCTTCGTGTGTAGGTTCCCCGACAACAATGCCAGAAATGTTAGTACCAAGAGTTGTTCTTAGACTTCTTTAAGAACAAACCCAGTACCCATCAGAATATAAATAATTTGAATAAGTTTGGTAGGTGAATAAAGTTCAATTGGATCAAGAGTAAGATATTTAGAATCTAATATCAACACCATAATCCCTCAGAAACCATACTCTGGCAGAAAAGGCTTGAACAACCTCTTATCAACATGTGAGTTTAATGAATAAATAGAAAGAAGAATAGGAAAATGCACAAGTCACATCAACATCAGGTTAATTTGACATATACAAAACAATATTAATCAGGATCCTCCCAATTAACATATAATGAAGCTTTGATGAGAAATATTTTACAAAAACAAATACAGTAAATCATTCATTGTGCCATCTTGCTCACAAATACCAAAGACAAATCATTCATCAATAGTACCTCACCAAAACAAGAAGAAAGAAATATGAATATGCCAATGAGAAAAGAAAATTGATCTTCAATTATCCAAGAATATTTAATCCAGTCATACAAAGTCTTTGGGATACAACAATTTAAGACCACTCTGAACTCTCACAAATTCCAACCCTTTTTTCATCAAAATTACGTCATATATAGGCTCTCCATGCTCACTATTCTAAGAGGGTCGAATTAGATGCAGTTACATTGGATTCCTTCCAGCTAGGAATTAGTTACAAGAAGTTACAACAAAAACTGTTTCAATTCCTATTTTTTAGGATCTTGTCTAATGTCATTAATATCTTCTATAAACCATTAAGCTACTTGATATTGGGATGAGACACCTATTGTCCATGCTTTCCTGAAGTCTTGGAGGAATTCCTTTGCGCTATCACTTCGAAATGGAGGTAAACATTGTTGGTTGTGTAGTTTTTTAGCGAACTGCTAGATTTCCCTGCAAAATTTCCTGCAGATGATGTTTTTGACTTTTCTCCCAAATGGCGAACTAGGTTGGGCTTATTTTTTGTCAGAAAATCAATGAAACTATGATGCTTCTCCACACCAAATTTGGGAAAAACCCAGTTCGTATCTTTTAAGATATGATGAAAATGTGAGTTCGCAACATGCCATAATTCGTTGCGGAATCTATGTGTATGCTAGAATTCGCTGTCGAATCTTTATGTATGCCAGTTTCACTATGAATTAGGATTTCACTGCGAAATCTCTGTAAATGCATATTTCGAGCCTGCCATACATTTTTTCAATGTTTTTTAATGCTATCTAGAGGTCCTCTCCCTTCTCAAATTTTCACCATGTTTATGTTGTTGTCAAGGGATTTCCCACAGTCATTCAAGTTTGCAACTATCTTCACTTTCATTTTCACTTGATACAGGGGTGGTTTTTTCACTCGATACAAGGGTTTACTCGAACAACTGGACTTTCAACCATGATTACATAGTTTCTGCAATGATTATAGAGTTTATGCAGCGAAGCTAGGGTTTCTGCAGTGAGGGAGATTCAAATGGTTAATGACCAAGGCACAATTTCAAACTTTGCTTTGATGATGGACTATAATAACCACCTCTGAAAGAAAAGACACCACACACTTTTGTGCGCTAGATTCATCGTTACCCATATGACAAAAGAACATGATAGTTCTGCAGCGATTTGACAACTGATAGAACTTCGCTATGAAAACTTAGGAATTTTCGCAGCGATTTGACAGTTGACAGAACTTCGCTGCGAAAAGTTAGAATTTTTCGCAGCGAATTGGGATTTGATTGGTTATTTGTCAGAACAGGTACAAAAGTGGATAATAAGTGTATGAGTGACCCATTACACATAAAAACATTCCTCCTAGCACCTAATACATGACGAAGTGACCTCTCTAACGTGTCCCTTTTGATTAATGATGACAAAACCATGATGACCATACTATCTTGACCACACAATTAATCCCTCCATCTATGACTCAACAATATGTTTAAATGCAATTAGACGGGCCCTAAAAGAACTAATTTTCATTATTATGAAATGACCTGAATGACCAAGACCTATCATCTAGTCTCCAAAGACTAGCTATGACCCTAACAAAATGGACAAAGCAAAAAATAAAAAATAGAGATGACCTTCAGTACATTTCATGTGCTAACACTTTCCATCACCTAAAACCCCCCATTTCCTTGTCTCTTGGGATTTTAGTGTGTATTGACACAAGAAGGGGTTGTCCCTCATTCCATGGGAAGAAGGGGTTGGAGGCCCAGGGGGATTGTTGTTGGCTAAAAAGATAAAAGCCTATATATAAAACTTCTAGATGCTTCACCTAAGGATCCCCCAAGAAAGCAATGAAACACTTCTCTGTAAGAAAAGGGGGACCCACAAGAATAAATGATAGTGAATGCTTAGGGGTTAGTTGGAGGATAGGAGGTCTCATCACGACCTAGCCTATCACGAACATGGGTATTTAGCAGTATGACATTACCATCATCTGGCCACCAAGCCAAGGTAGTGGCTCTCGGTTACACAACAGAGAGAAAGGGGGTCTCATCACGAGCCAACCTTCTCATTTTCATGAGGTATTTGTGAGTGACATCGTCATTATCTCGACACCACGCCAGGATAATGGCCTTCAACTTGTCCTTTAAAACATGAAAGAAATAAAGAATGGCAAGAGGATGGGCTTGGAAAAAGTGCATTGCAAACGAAGGTGCCACACATCCTCTACAAAGACACCCATGAGTGAGACACTACATCCCCTTGTATGTCACCAACCCCATGCCTAGTGAGTCTTGATCCATAACCACTTCGTCTACTTCACATGGCTTAGAGAGGGATCATTTGGGAAACAATCCTTGACCTAGGGAAAGACCTACCCAATATTACACCTCGTCAACCCTCCCATATCCAAGCTTGGCAAGTTGCATAATGTCTTTGAGCACTTACTTGTTTGACTGGGTAATATTTTATGCACATGCTTAGGTGGCTCATTTATTGATTTGATTTAATCACCATGATATTATGACTTGAGATCCTTGGAGGGTGTGTTTATTTGTCTTTGCAGGACCTAGTTGGTGGACATTTTTGGAAGAACAAGCCTAGCTTGAGCTTCCACGGGGCTTGAAGCCCACAGGTTGGATGCCAAGGGCCCGCATATCGGATGACAGAGACGTACCTTTGGAGGCCTATAAGACATTATGGATGACATTACCTAGCCCTTACATGCCAAACCTATTTCCTAGGAGAGGCTAAATGTCACTTTTAGAAGCTTGACGTCACCTAGAGGGCTAGGGTTTGGTGGTGAAGGTGTTGTTTGATGACATGTGGCACATCTTGAAGGAAGGAAGCTTGAATACCATCAAGAGAGGACTTGGATGAGTGACAAGTGGCCTTTAGAGGCCTAGCCATGCATCTACTACTCCAACGACTTCTTCAAAGTGCCAAAACGTCCCCTAAAGGGGTGACATCACTTTATTATAGGGTTTCTTTTGTGTAAAAGTGAATTTTAAGATAAATTGTTTAATATTATTTTGTTGCAATGGGTAAGATAAGGGTTGTGGACCCCTTTTCTTATGTTTTACCCTTGCTAATGTGGACAAACTATGTGATAGACATTTTGTATAAATAGAGATCATAAGATGTCATTTTGAATCATAACTCTCCCATTGTGAAGAGCTAAGGACTGAAATTTTCACTACCCTTGGTATGGTGTTTCTTTGCTTACGCAGTACATGATGATGATGTGCTAGCTCTTGGAGGTGTTTTTCTAGCTATTTGTGGTGTTTATCTTGGCATGTTATGGTTTATCTTGTTGCTATTGGATTGGTAAGGCTTTCTACTTGTTGCTATCATTTATAATTCAAGCTCAAGGTTGATTTTGCTAAGGCTAAGTAGGAAGTATAAGTGCATACACCCCTACTTTAGCTCCACCATAAATTTAAGCATCGAGTTATTGTTGCAAGGGTTTGCTAAGGAAGTATAAGGACATACACCCATTAGTTTTAAACCCTAGCTAAGGTTACTTGCCTTGGGGAATAAGAGCATTTATACCCCCGAGGAGGTAGTAGCTTTAGCTCTTTTCTTTTGACCCCATTAACCCATAATAAAAGGCACTAGTCATTCCATTGGAGAAATAAAACGTTGCATTGGTAAAAGTGAAAAGTTGATGTTTTGAAGTTCTCTCATTTGGACATTGTACCTTGAGACCTGGGCTATCTTGCCTCATTGAGATGTCCCCTTTCACCCACTATAACTTGTTGTTGTTACAAAACTAACCTACAACCATTAGGGCTGCATAAATCTAACCCCCTAACCCTAGATAACTCCTAAACTAACCCTAGAAATTGGCTATAACTTTGCCCTAACAAGCTACTAACCCTAGCACACTTTTTGAGCTAGTTTGAAGTGATTTTCATTAGCTGAATTTTTTGTTAAAAGGCTTGGTTTCCTGCAACCATAAGGCTGACAAATATCACTGCAGTAAGATTTTTGTGACAACCTTTCTTTTGTGCTAAAGTCTTTCTCTATCATTGTTCAGTTAAACTAGTCTTTACTAGCTTGTCTCTTGCTTATTCAATTAGACTTTTAGCACTTATTTTGAAGCTCCTATTATATTTATTTTACCGATATATATCATTGATTGTTGATGCAATTAGGGAAAACAAGATTAACTTGTTTTTCCACCTAACATATTGCATTGTATACTTGGTTTTCATTGTGTCTCGGGAAAGTATTCTTCTCTCAACATAACACTCAAAGCATTGGCAACCATAAACCTTTCCCAAGACTCGTTTCCAAGTTCCCTCTGCCATTTAGAATTGAATTTTAGGGGCATGCATCCACACATCTCATTTTCCATCTCAATTCCCCCTAGGGTCACTAGGATTCCTCCCTTGAGGTGACTACCTCACCTCTAAAGTGAAAGGAACACCTTCCTAAGGTGACAATGGGTAGGTGCTCTCTAAGTTGTCGCCAATTGGTGGTTGGGTCGGTCTTTTCCTAACCTACATATTGTGCAATAACATTTGGGTGCCATTGTCGAGGAGGATTTAGAATCCTCTTCCGAACCCTAATGACACTTTGGAAAGCTATCCCAAATTCTTTACCCTAGCTTGCCTGGCGACTCCACCCAAGGAACTTTCCCTTTCCACTCTAAATAAACTCTCCTTGAAGTTCATCTGGCGACTCCACCTTCCAAGAACCCACTTTTCCCTTATCCATTTCCATCCTTTGATGAGCCTTGAGCTCATCTGGTGACTCCATTGAGGTATTACCCTAAGTAATGGAACCATGGACTCATGGGACTTACCATGGGAATTCCATAAGGTTTATCCCTCCTTTGATGTTCAAGATATTCTTGTATATCCAAACTATTGATAAAACGAAATGGAGGGAAAATTGCCCCAAGTTTAATGACGATCCAACTCTAGCAGTCACCCATGTCGTCAATTATATGAAGTATGTTTCAAGCCTAGATGTGCTACATGAGGATGTGCTAATGAAAATTTTTGTATCTTCACTGGAATCAAGTCAAAGGAATTTGCTCGCACATTCACGTAATCCGAAGAACAACCCTTCTTCTACCAAACTCATTGAAGAATTTCTCAAACATTATCGACCAACTACCCATAATTTGCAAGATACTTTCCAAGAGCTCAAAGACGTTCTTTGCGGAGAAGGTTTTATTGAAGACGAGGATGAAGAAAATCTTGAAGAAGATCATGATGAAGAAGATTTGGATGAGACTATGATGAAGATGAAGTATCTACCCTTCCTCTTGATGAGGGCATCCAAACATTTGCTTCTCATGCACATCAAGAAGAGAACACGATGAGTTATGATCCTTTTGAAAACTTTGATGATGCTTTGTTCCATGACTTTGGAAATGAAGAAACTGCTAAAAGGATCTTGATGAAGTTTCTCTTGCAGAAGGCATAAACAAGACATTGTTATCTAATTTTCCTTTTGAAGAAAATGAAGTTCTCGAGTCTTATGAAGAAGTAATCAGCTCCTATGATGTTGATGAATTAGTGGAACAACCCTCGGATATAGTGGACGACCACATTGATGATTTCATACAGGTTGCGAGACAAAGATGAGATGTGGTTTGCTTCATTATTGATAGAGATCCAATTTATGACAATGAGGGTAGCTCTCAGGAAGAGGGGGTTTAAGTGTCATCTTCAAAGGACTGGTCTTCATACATGTATGATTCAAATGTTTGGTAGCCTAGTGATGATATGGTTACGGATTTGTTCTGGCCCTTCGAGGATGACCTATCACAACATACTAAGGTTGATATTCGGTCATCCCTTGATATATACTCTTTTGGGTATGCATATTTGTTCTATGAGGATTTTCAGCCGCTGTGCTCAGATTTTGATAGACACCAGGTCATGGCCAGCCTGTGGCACTCTGAGGTCCACACTACCAAACGAAAGTGCTTTCATGTTGAGACTTTGGGCAGATATTTGCAGACAAAGAAGAGATGTTTCCTAAGTCCAATGGAGGAGTTTCTCTCTAAGGCTATGCCTTACCCCGTTTCCTCTTGTTTGAGAATTCATGGGGTTTTCTTGGGATCTCTTGTCCTTTCTCACCCTTTAGGGAGCAATGATTTTCTGAGTGAAGATGAAGACGAGTCGTTGTCTATATATGGTAGCCCTCTTCAGAGATGGATTGATCAGGCTTGTGGCTACATTTTCAGGCGGGATGATCAAGTCGTTGGCCTCTCTTTCCAATAGAACTTCCTCCCTGCCACCCATATCCATGAGTTTTATTTCATGATCGATTATATGTGTGTTTATACTCATGATTATTATGTTCTTGATTTTCTTTGTTGTATTGCATGATTAAGCACAGGGAGAAAAACTTTGATGAGATGATCAACTGGATGCATTGATTGTATGACTTCACCTGACATCACCCATCACCTAATCTCCAGGGCCCCAAGGCCCTTGGTAAGTAGGTAGGTCATCTTGCTTTCCTTGCACTTGCATCTTGCATATTAGTTTAGATGCATTTCATTTTTCATTTTTCTCCACTTGCATATTGATTTCATGCTTAGTTTAGAAATTTTTGAAAAGATGGCAAAATTTTATTTTCTAGATTAGTTTTCATTTGGATCTTTAAATGGACGAATGGTGATAGCACCACCCTATATGCTCTGATGTTTTTGTCTGAGTTTTGGTAGGCACAGGTCTACCAGGAGAAGTTGCGGTTCTCATGCACTCTACGACGAGCATATGTCCCCAAGTAGGAGCCAGATGTTATCCCCATTTTGTGGGATAACTAAGGAGATTATGTCTCGAGGCCCTAATGTTGCATATATGGAGTGCTGAGAGACTACATGACCAACAATATCCACTTGCACAGATGGAGACCCTTCTCACCACCACAGAGGTCAGGATTTTCAGATGGAATCTACCACACCATCTGGCTTTTGAGAGGCAATGGGCCCTGCTCCATGAGGTACATGTCAGGTATTATGGTGAGTGCCATTTCAATATTTGAGGCATTTTGAGTATGTTGTATCTTAGACTACTTTAGATTTCATGACATATGTTTGGAAATTATGTCTTTTGCGCCATTTCACCTTGGTGGTTGACATTGTGCCCTAGTAATTGGTCTTCCTTGAGAATGGGTTTGCTACTAGGAACTCCCTTGAAGAGTCATTGTATCATTCCCAACCATACTTACCACTTTCCATCACCTAAAATCCCCCGTTTCCTCGTCTCTTGGGATTTTAGGGTGTATTGACCCAAGAAGGGGTTGTCCCTCATTCCATGGGAAGAAGGGGTTGAAGGCCCAAAGGGATTGTTTTTGGCTAAAAAGATAAAAGCCTATATATAAACGTTCCAGATGCTTCGCCTATGGACCCCCCGAGAAACCAATGAAACGCTTCTTTGTAAGAAAAGGGGGACCCACAAGAATAAATGATAGTGAATGCTTAGGGGGTTGGTTGGAGGATAAGAGGTCTCATCACGAGCCGACCTATCATGATCATGGGTATCTAGTGTTATGAAATTACCATCATCTGGCCACCAAGCCAGGGTAGTGGCTCTCAATTACACAACTAAGAGAAAGGAGGTCTCATCACGAGCCAAGCTTCTCATTTCTGCAAGGTATTTGTGAGTGACACTATCATGATATGGACACCATGCCAAGACAATGGATTTCAACTCGTCCTTTAAAACATGAAAGAAACAAGGAATTGCAAGAGGATGAGCTTGGAAAAAGTGTTGGGTATGTGTTGCCTCAATTATCGTGTCCATTGTTGGGCGGTTTTTCAGCACATGGTTTTTTGCCGATGGTTTTCTATTTCTGATTAAAGAATTAGGGTTGTTGACTAATCCAGGTCATTGGGTTAGGGTTTTGGATGCCACTGGCTCCTATATGTATATTGTATTTTAAATAATGTATCACTATGAATGAATATAAAATATGTTGGTTTTCCCGGTTTGGTTTTCCAGGGGAAAAATATCTGTGTAATGTTTGTAATTGCCACTGTATCTTTTATGTTCTTTTGACTGAAAATTTGTTGGGAGTAAATATTGTATAAGGTTAAAATATACATGTGGTATCAGAGCTTTGTTGGCTTCAGGGGGACGCCTTTGTGGTCAAGGGTTTGGCTCGGGACTGTGATCAGCCTTGTTACAGTGGGAGATCTTTGGTATTGATTTTTTAGGTGAAAAGAAATGGCAAGCAATTTGAAAATGGAGATCGAGAAGTTTAATGGGCAAAGTTTTGAGTTGTGGAAGCTCAAGATGGAAGATTTGTTGGTGGACAAAGATCAGTGGATCGCGGTAGATCCATGTATTGCACCTACAAGAACTTTAGCAGATGAATGGGAAAAGTTGGATCAGAAGGCAAAGAGCACAATCCGACTGTGTCTCTCAGATTCAGTATTACTGAATGTGTTAGAGGAAGCTACAACCAAGGATTTATGGGATACGTTGGGGAAGTTGTATCAATCTAAGTCCCTAGTAAATAAAATATTCCTGAGAAAGAAGTTGTATAATCTGAGGATGAGAGATGGAGACTCAGTGGCAGAGCATTTGAACGCTTTCAATACTGTGGTAAGTCAGTTAGTATCTATTGAGATTAAAATTTCAGACGAAGATAAGTGCATCAATTTACTGTGTTCTTTACTAGAATCGTGGGATAGTCTGGTTGTGGCCATATGTAGTAATACAACTACCTTGAAGTTTGATGAAGTGGTCTCATCCTTGTTGTCGAAGGAGATGAGACAGAAGAATATGGAAGGATAGAGCACATACACATTATTTGCAAGAGGACGCTCCCATGAAAGAAATAGATCTAAGTTCTCAAGTGGGAGATCTAAGTCTAAGGGTAGATCTAAATCTCCCATAAAGTTTGTAAAGGTATGTTGGAGATGTGAAAAAGAAGGGCACTACAAGAAGCAATGTAGATCCAAAGTTGAGAAAAATAAGGAATCTGAAGAATCTCCTTCTACAGAAGAAAATACCTCCAAGGAAGAAGGAGGGGATGTGTACTTGTCTTCTTCAAGCACACATGCAGATCATGAGGCATGGTTGTTTGATTCAGGTGCATCCTTTCATATGATTCCCCACAAGGAGTGGTTCTATGAATATGAAAGGTGTGATGGAGGTAATGTTTTCCTAGGTGATGACTCGACAACCAGAATACTAGGTCGAGGAAAATTCAAGTTGAGTCTCATAGATAGAAGGATTAGAACACTACCTGGTGTTCTGCACATCCCAGGATTGGCCATAAATTTGATTTATGTAAGCAAAATGGACGATGCAGAGGTAAAAACAATATTTGAAAAGGAAACCTGCAGAATGGTTCGAGGAGCAATGGTGTTGTTAAAGGGAGTTCGGTTTGCAACTATGTATAAGCTGCAAGGAAGCACTATTAGTGATGGGTGTAATAGTTCCATTGTTCTTGATATTGGAGTTGAAGAAGAAATAACTCTTACAGTCTCTGGAGAAAAGGTTATGTTGTGGCATCAAAGACTGGGACATGTCAGAGAGAAGGGTCTTCGACTACTACATGGTGAAGGTATGGTTGAAGGTATGTCTAACTGCTCTCTGGATTTTGATTTCTGTGAACATTGTGTATATGGGAAGCAAAATCGGGTAAGATTCCCCTCTGGTGCATCGAGGGCAGAAGGAATTTTACAGCTAGTTCACAGTGATGTTTTTGGACCTATATCGGTCCCATCATTGGGAAAATCTATGTACTATGTCTCATTTATAGATGACTTCTCGAGGAATACCTTGATATATTCCTCAGGAAGAAATTTGAAGTCTTTGGTAGGTTTAAAGAGCTTAAGGCTCTTGATGAGAATCAAACAAAGAAAAGAATTAAGGTGTTGAGGACAGATAATGGCAGAGAGTTATGCGGGAATGAATTTGAAGAATTATGTAAGAAGTGCGGTATAGCAAGGCAGAAGATTACTCCATATACAACTTAGCAGAATGGAGTTGCAGAAAGGATGAACAAGACACTAATGATGGAAAAAGCAAGGTGCCTGCTCAGTGGTGTTGGGTTAGGGAAATAATTCTGGGCAGAGGCAATGGGTACTGCATGTTACCTGGTCAACGAATCACCCTCATCAACGTTGGATGACAAGACTCCACAAGAGGTATGGACTGGTAATAAACCTTCTCTCACACATCTCAAGGTATTTGGTTGTGATGCATATGTTCATGTTCCAAAGGAAAACACGAGTAAGCTAGATAAGAAGGCTGAAAAGTGTATCTTTATTGGATATAAATATGGTCTCAAAGGTTATAAGCTTTGAAACCCATAAACTAAGAAGGTAGTGTATAGCCGAGATGCGGTATTTAGAAAAATGAAGGATGTTGTTAAGCAAGAAGTCCTACCAAGTAAGGAAGAACAAGAGAAAATAGAGTTTGATTTAAAGGATGATGAATCAGACTCTACAGAAGAACATGAATCAAAATAAGAAGATCCTC